>JAULBO010023124.1:0-12135 GCA_032355325.1 Clypeosectus delectus | reverse complement strand
GTGTGCACGTTCGATCCTACTTACGACTTATTATACAACCGATCGATAGAAGCTCGTCGTGCGACCGATCGACCCGTCTGAGTCCACCTTTGCACTCCCTGTATACACACAGAGAGAGACAGCGTTGCTTCGTAAATCGACCAATGCTGACTAGCTTCGTGTCTGTAATTGTACCAACGTATCTTTTTTGTTTATGGCCGCATCATAATAACTCCAATCAAGCGAGGTTCTACTACTCCCGAGACTAAATGAAGCAGTTGCAAATAAAAGAGAAACAAATGTTAAGAGTCCTTTGTCTGAAATATTAAAGCCAATGCTTTAATCATAGCGCGATTTGTCCCACGAGAGACGTCTTCCGGTGCCAAGAAAAACAGAGAAATGATAAAGTTTCCATTAAAGAGTTGATTCTGCTAGCGTGCGTCCCCTCGCCTTGCTGCCCCGACCTCATTCCGTCTGTCTCGCAAACCCAACTCAAAGCTATCATTAGTTCTTCGCTCTTTCATTAGGTATTTATTAAGCAAATCGTACGAACGGTTTGACCCTACACCTAAAACATTTGCCTAACATTGCGTTTCTCTTCACGGACCTCTGTAACCTCTATCACGACCTAACTAAGCAGCCGTGGGTAATTGCCGCACGAGTTTATTATCCGTTGTCCGTTGTAATCAATGGTTCCCTTGCTCGGAGACTTTTCTTCGGTTCACTCTGATTTGTTGTGTCAGAGTTCGGTTCTCGGAGGACGAAAGGTAATTAACGTTAATGAAATTGCCGCTCCCCAATAGGCCAAAAGCTGATGAGCAGAAGAGACTCGTGATTAAAGATTGAAGAAGCTGCAACCCAACTGAGCCCTCTTGGCTTGGAAGGGTCGGCTCCTGCTAAACAACCCCTCCGTGGTATTGTCTGACAATTGCACGAATCACGAAAGTATTCCAAGCCTTTAATTTCCAGATCACAAGCAGTGTATCCTCGACTCCCAAACATGTGTTTATCCCCGGGCCGACACAGAGTCAGGTTATGCCTACATTAGCCCCAAACTAATACCGGAAGGACCTCACTGAGCATGTCTGCCTCGATGTGGCGCAGTCTGTAATCTGCAGCACGCGACGTGGACCACTGGAACCGAGATAAGGCCACGCTTAGAACGCTTCAACCACAGATTCCAATAATGCCGACGCTCTTCGTTTGATTCCGTTAATAAAAGAAGGGATCTGGAAAGGACGTGCGAGGGGGTGGTCGGTTAGGACAAAGGTTAATCCCTGGTGGAACCGACCAGGATATCGCGTTATTGAACATCCATGCCCTCCATTCAATGTATAAGAACAATACTTAACATTCGCCATTTATTTGCCTTTGCGCGAGGTTGGGGGTGGAGGGGGGTTATCAACGTTGTTTGTTCAATTACATTAAAGATTTTCATTTTTTTTATTTTATGTTAGTTTTTTTGGGAGGGGGGGTTGGGGGGGGATAGGGGCGAAATTTTTAGTTTAATCCACTGGAGGCAATGATTTTATTTAGCTATCAAATATGTTTTTTTAGTTTAATTCAGTATATCGCTGAAAAGCTACCTTGTTAAATTATCGACCAACGCTATGGCGTGAGATTCGATTAAATGCTTCACTATTTCATTTTGGAGAGATTTAATTTTCTTAAACTGTGGTCCAAAACAACCAGATCTGGTTGTCCTGTCGCTTTAAGATTGATCACAAATCTGAGTACTGAACGAGTCTATTCACCATTTGCCGAGAGACGTGTCACATAATATGCTAAAAACTGATGAAATTAAATTAAATTCAATAGCCCCTCACAGCTGTCGTACTAAAGACGTTTGTCACGCGAACTGTCCTCTCTATTACAAAGTGTAGGTTTAATTAACAGAAGACTTGCTTAGGCCGTAGAACGTAATGTAATTCATATTTAGATGAAACTTTGTGCAAGAAGAGGAACGCCCAAGCAAATAATGCAATAACGTATAACCATTCCTACGAGTTGAAAACGTGATACTAGTATACTAGTAGTCCTGTTTTCATGATCAGTTGTCTAAACTACATGTACATATCGTAGGTTTTCAATACAGAAGTATACATTTGTATGTAGGCTTTGTACCGCAAACAAGCTGTACGGCATACATAAGGTATACATGTATGTAGAAAATCCCTTGAGTGTATGGACATGAACGTCATCTATATAGCGTGCTCTAACAGAGAGTGCACGGATTCCATTCGCGAAAATATTGGTAGAATTACAATTAGAGAAAATAAAAACAATGGAATTAATTAAATGTGTCGTTCGTTTAAGAATATGCTGTTGGTGTCTTTGTACGTGAGCGTGTGCGTGTGTCCTCAGACGTCATCGCTTTCTATTCGAAATTTGAGAAAAGCTTATTTTGAGGCAAATTTTGATATTGCGGAGCGGTACATGCAAGATACATATCCAATACCGACACCGTCTGCTGATAAACGTTGCTGGTCTTTGGGTTGTTGTTGTGGGTTGTGGGTTAAATGTGTTTCCGGTCGGCTTCCGACGTAGCCGATTTCGGCAGACCGGACCCACCTCGGGTTGCATGTGTGTCAGCTTCTGTCTTGTACCGGTGGTACTGTTGGCATTTGGGTCCACTTTCTTCTTCTTCTATAAATTCCCCCCAAAAAAAACCCCACACGGTCATCTCTCTGCCGTGTACCCGCAACTGGGTTCCATCCACCGGCGGTGTTTGTTGAATTGGGGTTGAAAACCGCGTTCAATAACGTGCATAATTATATAACGGAGTGTGAGCAGTGTATGCATGTGTATGTCTTTATGACTGCCTGTGCTAGTCCGGGTTGTTGTTGTTGTTAATTGGGGCTTAAAGCCGCTTTCAAGAACGTGCTCATATGCGGCATGCTAGTCCGGGTACTTCGCCAGTCTGTATAGTGCTAGCTGACTGGAATACCTTGACGCTTGTTGTTAATTGGAGTTTAAAGTCGCTTTCAAGAACGTATGCTATGTATGCATATGTGTAAATGTGTATATTGACTGATTGTGCCCGTCTGGGTATTTCACCAGTCTTTATAGTGCTAGTTCAGTGGAATATCATTCCTCAGTTAGAACACGGATACTCCACTCAGACACATTATACCGACTCCGAGCCCAACGTTCCTTGCTTTACCACTTTTTTAATGCTGAGCGCCAAGCAGGGGAACAACATGTATTTTCGTACGACACGACAGGGGATCGAACCATGGAAATCCCGCTCTCCATACGGACGTTCTATAACAATCACACCACGGAGGTGGAACTCAATAACCGGCTACAGCCCGATTGTATAACTTTCTTACCTTCGACGTACTTAAGTTCCCTTACCTATTATACAAGCAGGTAACTGCGCATATTGTTAGGCCTGATTCTAATTTTAGACGAATCTGCTACTCGTTCGGTGTTGTTGAGACATCTCGTGAAACCCAAAACATCATTGATCGGAATACATTCGAGACGCTGTTCCCCCAATCACCCAGGGACTCGATGTGAGGACCATTCCCTGTGACCCTTACTCAAAGACCCAGCTTCTGACACCACCAACGTCTGATCTCTTCCAGATAACCAACCCCAGACACCCGATAGAGATCGGAGAAACACACGGTGGTATACAAAATATGGAGCGTCCAGGTACAAACGAAGGAAGATTTCGTGAGCAAGTCGTTTTCTCGAGAGGCTTCCTAGAATGTGTCTGTCTTTCATCTCCAATGTTGATTGGAAAGTGACGAGAGGACTTTAAATATTACATAGCGTACAGTACTGAACTCACGAAATCTACTTCCAACTAGTTTTTGTTGTGTTTTTTTCTGTTTGTGACTCATAATATGGAATTAATTCCTTGGGACAAGTTGTAGTCATTAAAAATTCTGTAATTAGGTCAAATCGTGTTGTTACAGATATTGGAATGACAGTCTGGCTACGGAAAAAGTTAACCTAGGACGGATGAATAACTCATGAAGCTCGGTTTTACATCGCATCGCGTCGGAAGTTCACAAGCATGCAGACATCCGTTTCACAGCTCGTGACGTCACCATCTGGAAACACGAACGTGATGGTATATGTGGGCGTAATGAACCAACACTCAATGCGATACGCCCATGAAAGATAGATTTAGTATGATTTCTATCCCATGGGAAAGGTTTTTCATGTACGGTTTACAGAATTAAATGACTTAGTAATGAACGTATCGTGTTTGTTTTGTTTGTTTTTTCTTTTCGTGTCTGTATAAATGTTCCTTAGACTTGTTGTTTTTGTACATCGAAGTCATCGGGTGAAATAGCGGAAGTCCATCGTCGCTACGGAATTACTGCGTATATCGTTATTTATTACAGGTACAGCGTCAGGGCCGTAGCTAACTTCGTAATTTTCAGTTTTCATGGAGGGGCAGTTGAACAAAAATTACAAAGTTATATGGCGATTTATAAGAAATTTACTAATTTGGTAAACCTCCAGGGGGGCAGCTGCCACCCCTGCCCCATAGCTAGCTACGGCCCTGAGCGTATCTCCAAATAGGATATCTTTATATATAGTGGAGTTGCAAATGTGAAACACACGAAGGTATAAAGGACCACGGTGAACAAAACAAGATGGATTCCGTTTCTATACAATTTTATTCATACGGGTCAATGTTTTTCTTTACCCGACGTGAATAGCACCAAACTACTCCGCCATTGAACACCCAGACAAAGGAAGAAGACACACGATATTTCAAGAAGTGATAATTTTCTCGTATTTCTATATACACAATTAGTACAACGTTAGAGATGGTATTTAGACAAAATGGCTCAAACACTTTCCACTGAAATTTACAACATCTGAAATGTTTTATCCGTTCTCCACACAATGTCCTCATTTGCATAAGAAGCGACTAAATCGGCTTCGCTTGCGGTAGTAAGCGTAATCAGGAGTGGAACACGTTTCGCTCCGGATTTTTCTGCATGGTGCAAAGCCATAATCCTCACCGGCGGTGCGTCGCAATGTCTTCAGTTCGGACCATTATCAATTAACGCACTTAAGGGGTCGTCATTATCCTGACATGAAAGCGTATGGACGGAGGTTTGTTCTTCGCTGTTGCCGAACCAGTCTAGTGTTGTGATTTCGCCTCGACATGTCCAGAAACATTAATTCTTGGCACGAGCGATATTGTTCTGTTTGTTTTAACGGCTCGCGATCCTCATTCCCCTCACAAAAGACAAGCGCGGCCTAGAACCGATATCACATTGATTAGTCCGGCGCTTGTTAAGGCAATAAAACTGGCCCGACTTTGACAAGCACTACCTCTAAATTTCCACTGTTCCTCCGAAATAAAAAGTCCCCCTACTAAGTTAACATCTCCTGAAGAACGAAGATCTTCTGAAATCTGTCCATTTGTACTGTTATTGCCTTGCTTGAGATCTTCATTTCCTGCGCCGGAAGCTTTCAGGGCTTGAGTCGTTTTATACTCTTCCTATTATTTTTATTGTTTGTCTTTTCGTAATGAAATGTGGACATCTTATAGAAAATTGCCCGTGGCTGATTGTTTAAACCTCAGAAGAGCCATGGAACGAGAGGTAATTTGGAAAAGTCGGAACTCAATATCCCAACTGAACAGATTGGTCGGAATGGTAATAATGGCGACGGTGGAAATATACGACAAATGTGCGCATGCAGCAGTACGTGATGACGGTCACTTCATTTATTTAACTGTGTTCGTCTGGTCATCGGTCGTCCGACATAAACTCTGTAAGCAATATGCCCAACTTCTCGAGCCAATTGAACCCGTGTCCAGACGGTTCACTTCCGGTGTTTCAAAATGGCCGCCATGACGGAAATACATTTTTGCTTTTACATGTGAATGAATATCATCCTTAGAAAGCTGGTATTGCCACAATATACATGATCAGTATACATGTCTGTATCTTTAGAATGTTGGTAATATTATACCAGTAAAGGTATTAGTACGACGAAAGTAGGCTTGAAAAGAATAATCACGCACTCACACAAATAGTATATGTTTTAACTGTACGCAACATGTTTTGCATATGATATCGTTTCCCAAAATAATTAAAATCAAATATACAATTACTACTTATATGTGAATACAAAGCCAATAATAATGGTGCATCTCATTGTAATTAGATTTTATCATATCCAGTTTAAACCTCATTTCGCAAGTATGCTTGTTCACATAACAAACCGGACTCTTTTCTGATTAATCGATTACAAATCATTTGTGAGGAGATTTGAATCTATCATTTAGTTTGTCTGTACATGTACATGTAGCTTCTGTTTGTTCATTTTAACCATATAATATGAGCACAATTATTATTTAGTATTGACAATCATTGTATTCATAAGTATATTGTAGCTCAATTTCTATCATAGATGGTAATCAATAATTTAACCTTGCAAGCAAAGTGTATCACGTTCAACACACTCATACACCTATTTTAGTCTGTGTACAGACCCTGTTCTCAACCAAATACTCCTATTCCAAATCCCTCCCAAGAACAAAAGCAAGTCCTAAAAGATTTTCAGGGGCTCCTTTCATATAAATAGTATGCCCATCAGTAGAATTTATTTTAAATAATTTACTTTCATCCTCTGAGACTATTGATAGTCTAACAATTATATCAGAAATTCGAGTATTGTTTTACTAGTTGTTATTATCATTCGAGTAGTCTATAGTCTTCGTACGTAACCTTTCACAGTGTATGTTTTACGACTGCGTAATGTCATACAGGGTAGATGATGTGTATGAGTGTTTCAGCTCGGCCGAGTATGCATATCTACGTGATACATTATCATAATGCAGACACCAAGACGTCGGTTCACTGGGGGTTGGGGGTTGGGGTTTGGGGGCGGGGGGGAATAAACATCTGACCTCACACTCCCAGCCCACCCATGTTTGTTACAGTTTAGCAATCGACAACACACAGTTTTCCCCCATCCGAGTGTGTCTTGTTATTATTATATCCAATGGAATTAATCGCCGGTTTACACAAACAGGCGCACACTCCGCGTAGCAATAGGCAACGTTACGTCGGTGCTGTATATCTGTAAAATGCGATCCGTCAAAGTCGGCGGGTCTCTTCCTCTCTCATTGACAGACATTATCCTACCCTGCAGTTTTAAGTTTGGGACATTAGAACATTATAAACTTTTCTTCTTTTGTTTTCACTTTGAAGCAAGGAAATCTGCGCGTAGTTCGCGTGCGAAAGAAATGTCTGTCTGGTATGCATATCTACGATGTACTTATCCCTATTTAATTATTATATACATTTCCGGGAACAGCGATGGTGTTCGTAAAGCTACTTCTCGTAATTAAATAGTATCCATTAGTAGCATGTTTTCTTGATTTAAATAATCAAGATGTTCTTATTATTAAAATGTATGTGAGCGACGAGAAATGTATTTATTTTTAAATCGAAGAAAAAGGACATCTCTCTCTCTCTCTCTTGAATAAAACGATTACAACTGTCCTGAAAATGTGAATCCCATTATTGTTTCGTAATCAATTATTATGTCGTTTTTTCAACGTGTATGGTTACACAAATTCATACTGTATTCTTATATTTTCATCATGTTCATGGATTTATTACAAGCCCACATCATTTTGTAAGCGTGTACATATACCAAAAAAACGTAAGAAGAGATAAATCAATGATCGTTTCATTCGATCATTATCCGTTTTAAACATATCGAAAAAGATTACATTCTCTGTTCTTTTATCTAGCCGTTCTCACCCCGGATGTATAGAATCTCAGAAATGTGTTCAATAATCCATACAGTGTACATTATGCCCGGTAACGCAATAAACTGGACATTGGTATTGAATTAGATGTCGTCAGTACCACAACTTTCAAAGAAGTTTTGATAGGAAGCATCGTCCCAGAGATATGACAAGTGTTCAGGAATGGATCCTACTTTTCTGTAAATACAATTATGGGTCTTCTGCACTTGTAATCAATCAGCTTGGGAGGATATCAGAAATATTATAACTACAGTCCTTTGATAGGGGTTGACAGTCCGATCGTTCGTAACAAGATCCTTAACTCAATATAGAATACATTAAAGATTGATTCCAGTTTGACACAAACAATTTCTAAACATTCACCGACTAATATCTAATTAGACAAACTGTTCATTTGCCTGCGAGGTCAACTGAGAAGGTTTGGGACTAGTAGGTGTAGGTTCGTCCGCTCGCAACGATCCGAAGATGGAAACAGGAGGACTTAATTAGATAAATCTGGTGATTGTATTATGCTCCATTGACAATATGGACAGATCCCCCCTTCAAAAGTGTCACCGGTCGGGAGTATTTATTTTTGTTAATTAGTTTTGAACCCGTCCCGAAAGGATCCGAGTGTTCATGAGACCCCATTCTAGCACGTCGCCAGACACCTTACTGAAAACATAATTTATTAAGCGATAACTTTAATTAAATTATTTCGGAAGATTTACAGGAGGCGATCGATAAAGAAGAGACATTTTCGACAATAAATGCTCCCTGTATGAGCATGCGCCGGTCGGATCTTCTCGCTGCCTCGTGGACTGTTTCTGTTACATGATGTAATTGAACTAGGAGAGCGCCAATTTCGTCGAATCATATATTGTAAATGTCGTTCTACGCACTCGGCATTCTATAATGTACTTTGTTGTATGAAATTGTCGTTAGCATTGAGAACTGACAAAGCCTGCCTGTCACTTTGGACATCATAGTGATTGATGCGGTCAAATACGGCCCCCAATCATCCCACAATCTAAATTAAAATAATAGCAGGAACACGGCGTTTGCTGGCGTCCCCTTGCTTCGCGAATGCAAACCATATTCTTATCAGAGTCTCTCCAGCCGTATGGGTTGTCCCATTTCCTGGAACGTACTCAAATCTTTGCGAAGACACGGGATCATTATCTTGCATTCAGGAACAGTCAAATCGGCTTTTATTTGAAAGAGAAAATGCCCGGCACGAAGCAAATCTGTCAGTGGTAGGGGAAGATAAGAAAGATTTGCAGACATGTAAAATTAAGTTGTATTACAAGCGGTGTGTTTTGCTTGATTAGCCGCCTGAAAAGCTGTATAAATTGCCAGTCTTTTCCTGAGAGTTCCGAGGCGAGCTGCCGATCACGGAACTGATTTCCACCTCTTTCAATTAGCTCTTGGCAATTTTATTTACCCTCTTCTCCAAAAGCACTGTCGGTGTCTTGCTGGAGGTTTAATTGTTTTTGGCAAACACACTCCCCTAAGACGTGACTTGGAAGACAATGCAGAGAATCCCTAAGCTTTTTACATGCTGTTTTCTGTTCTTCGAGTTTCAGATTCGTGCTGGTTCCCGTCAAGGTCTTAACGAGGAATGGAAACCAAATTGGAAAACGGCGCCACGTGTTTTATTTCCTAGTTATTCCAGCGCCCTTATCTTCGATATTTGGTCGAAACGCATGTAAATGTCCTTCTTGGAATTATAAATCGTTGCTTGTACAATCGCTCAGCATGTATTAAGTATTTTAGTAGTCTTGTTTGACACGAGCAGAAACTTGCTGGATCGACTTGTGATTCAGGGACTTCTGGACGATTTGGTGATTTCGTTTTGAAACGCGTGTAATTAGAAATCTGAAGAAGGGAGACAATTGCATTACCCTGCGCGTTTATAAATGTATAGCATAATAGCAACAACTGAGTGTTCTGTCATAGCGTCAGCGTCAAAGCCATAATGAGTTAGTGTGAGTTTTGGGCGTTGATCAACAGGTAGGTTTCGGTTAAGATCCACGATTCAAATTCGATATACATGAACCAGGGAACCGCCTCCGTGTCGCAGTGGTTGGAGCGTAGGCCCGGAGAGCGGAAGGTCATGGGTTCAAATCTTCGGCCGCGTCACACCAAAAGACGTTAAAAGATGGTACTTGCTGTTTCCCTGCTTGGCGCTCAGCATTAAATGGGAAAAGCAAACACTGGTCGGCTCGGAGTCAGTATAATGAGTGGAGTCTCCATGTTATAAATGCGAATGATATTCCAGTGAACTAGCACTATACAGACTGGTGAAATACCCAGACTGGCACAAGCAGTCATATGCACGTCATATACATGCATACAATGCATACAAGCCGTGATATGAGCATGTTCTTGAAAGCGGCTTTAAACCCCAATTAACAACAACAACTAGTATATTACAATGGACGCCATTAATTAATGAAATAGCAACGGTGTTATAATCATTCCGCGACTTCCGTGCACTAAACAACGATACGGATGTAACAACAACACGGGCAATCTGTCATTTCTTGGCATATATTATTGGCACGACTTCAGCGCGCGAGTATACGTTAGCTCATCAGATAGTAATGTGATACCGGTACACCCATCCTCTTGAGTATCGTCCTCCACGACATAAACCAGTGTGCTTACAAAGGCATAGGTAAACTTCCTTCATAAAACATTAAATAAGCAACTGGTCAAATACGACACGTCAGTTCAGAAGATGTCGATAACTCCGAATTGGACATCCCGCAAGATTTTGTTTGCCCTGCATGTTCGCCTGACTAGACTCGCCTCAGTGGAGCGCACCCAGTGAGCGCGATACTTTAAACAAAATTTTAATTATTCAATGACGGATTCGTTATTTCTGACTTCCGTGACCCCTTCACGTGTTGAATTGCGTGTTCGCGTCCGTGTGATGCGCCGCGACAAATAAGGGAGGTAATTAAATGGCAGAATTTTTGTATTTCCTTGGGTGAAGATCAGTTCATGAGGCATCGGTGGGCAGAGTGAGAAAGTCATTACAAGGAGAAATTTGTTCTCGGTAACCTATATCGTGCGGGGATACAAGTAAACTTTACATGCATGCTAATCAAGGCATGCAGCTTATCAAATATTCGTCCGTGTATTAGACCGAGGCGACTCCCAGACTGGGACCCGTCTATCGATAACGCGATGGTCACGTGATCGAGAATATCACCTGCAGAACAATATTGTAGTCTGAGAATGAGTGGTGCGTATGTTAGTCTGTACAGTATATATATATATATATATATAGATATATAGATAGATAGATAGATAGATATAGATATATATATAGAGATATATATATACATGTATACTAGTATTTGTATATATATATAAAAGTGGCCGGCTATCCAGTTTTATCATTCGCCATGCATGCAAAACCGCATTGAAAGCTAGATGGAAAGCGTTTAAACACACACACACACACACACACACACACACACACACACACACACACACACACGCAGTTGTTATGCAATGAGTCGAGATCACAGCATAATAAAGTCTACTGATATGTTCGATATTCGTCAGAGTTTATCCGTTTATTGGTATAGTGGCTAACTTGGGTGTATAGGGAACGTAAGTATACACGAGATAGCCCAAGATTCATTCAAATTCCGGTGTCAAAACCCGGTCCAAGATATTAGAGCGCTACGCATTCACATAAACACGTCATGATATCTACAGACGCCATTCATATATAGCATCCATTGCAAGCATTCATTAGCAACCAAGCTTTAATGTTCACAATACATGTTCTACAGATATGTTCGTGGGTCATTGGAATTTATTTTCAAAGCTACAGTTCCATTTCCAAACGATGCCGTATCTAAATTCATTAAACATACCGGTAACTTTGATAAGCAATTATCTAATGCTATAGCTCCCTATTAGATGTCACCGGAAGTCTGTCAACGGAAATGGTTTCCTGACTCCCTATAGCCTATACTCGCATCGTCCGTGTGCCCAATATCATTCATTCTGCCGCAGACAGTCCGCTGAAAGTTTTTGTTCCGATAAAACTTAATTTCATCATAGTAGATTAAGATTGACATTGCATGATAAAGAACCTATTACCCTTCTGTCTTAAGATATCGTAAATATCCTGGTTTGTGGATAAGCACTATGTATTAGAGGCTAGCATAGTACAATGTTTATCCCAAATGCAGGATATTGACGATATCTAAAGACAGTCGGGTAATAATCTTAATCTCTTTCTCTATATATAATATATTTTTCTACATAGAGAGAAAAAAGTGTTGAATATACACTGTACTAGAATACTAGTATACACACAACCACACACACACACACACACACACACACACACACACACACACACACACACACACACACACACACACACA
>JAULBO010022902.1:0-12138 GCA_032355325.1 Clypeosectus delectus | reverse complement strand
TATTGCGAAACTGGGCGACTGTCTAGTGACTATATTCGATGCGCATGCTTAAACTGGAGGACTCCTAATGCACAGTTCCCATCAAGTGTAGAATTTTGCGCGGCGAACCCTCTTTTCATTATTGCCGTTTTGGAATACTGCCGTTCTGGAAAGTCATTTACTCGTCCATAAGATCTCATGAGGCATACAATGATGCACACTCGTGAGAAACCCTGGAGTTGTGGCGTCTGTGGAAAGTCATTCACTAAGACATCAAATTTCAAGAGACACACACGAATTCACAGTGGAGAGAAACCCTGGAGTTGCGATGTCTGTGGAAAGTCATTCACTCGGTCAGAAAATCTCAAGAAACATATTACACAGATCCACACTGGTGAGAAAATCTACACTCGTGAGAAACCCTGGAGTTGTGATGTCTGTGGAGAGTCATTCTTTCGGCCAGGAAATCTCAAGACGCATACACAGATCCACAGTGACAACACTCGTGAGAAACCCTACACTCGTGAGAAACCCTGGAGTTGTGGCGTCTGTGGAAAGTCATTCACTAAGTCATCAAATTTCAGGAGACACACACGAATTCACAGTGGCGAGAAACCCTGGAGTTGCGATGTCTGTGGAAAGTCATTCTCTCGGTCAGAAAATCTCAAGAGGCATATTACACAGATCCAGACTGGTGAGAAAATCTACACTCGTGAGAAACCCTGGAGTTGTGATGTCTGTGGAGAGTCATTCTTTCGGCCAGGAAATCTCAAGACGCATACACAGATCCACACTCTTGAGAACTCTTGGAGTTGTGACGTCTGCGGAAAGTCTTTCTCCGCGTCGGGAATTCTCAACAGACATATATCCATGATACACAATGGACAGACGCCTTGGAGTTGTGATGAATGTGGAAAGTGTTTTTCCACATCGATAAGTCTCAAAAGACATAAACAGATACACACTGGATATAAGCCCTGGATTTGTGATGTGTGTGGGAAGTCATTTTTTCGGTCAGACGGTCTCATAAGACATACATTACTCCACCCTGGACAGAAGCCCGAGAGTAGTGACGTCTGCGGAAAGTCTTTCTCCGAGTCGAGAACTCTCAAAAGAAATACACACATACACACTGGACAGAAAACCTGGATTTGTGATGTATGTGGAAAGTCATATATATACTCGCTCAAGCAAATTAAAGAACCATTTACAGACACACACCGGAGTGAAGCCATGGATTTGTGATGTATGTGGAAAGTCCTTCTATAAATCATCAAATCTAAGGAGCCATACACTGATACACACTGGAAAGAAAGCATGGAATTGTGAAGTATGTGGAAAGTCGTTCTCTCGTTCAGTAGGTCTAAGGAGCCATACGCTGATACACACAGGATCGCTACCTTGGACTTGTGATGTATGTGGAAAGTCATTCACTCAGTCAGCTATTCTAAAGAGCCATATGCTGATACACACTGGAGAGAAGCCATGGAATTGTGATTTATGTGGAAAGTCATTTAGTCGCCCATATTATCTCAAGGTTCATACACTGATACACACTGGAGAGAAGCGCTGGAGTTGTCATGTATGTGGAAGGTTATTCTCTCGGTCAGGAAATCTCAAGAAGCATATTACACTGATACACACTGGACAGAAGCCTTGAAATTGTGATGTCTGTTGAAAGTCATTTTCTCAGTTTTGACAGGTTGTCTGAAGTCATACACTGATAGTCCATTCATACGGGTCGATCGGTGATATAGATGCGTCGATTCAAACCGGATTGCACCGTACATTCAATGAGATTCATAGTCGCAAGACCGTGGTCGCATGACTAGATCAGCTCTACTCCAAGACTTCAGACGGATCGCGGGATGCACAGCCAATCAGAGAGCGATAACATGTCATGCATTATGCAATGTTGATCGTTGATCAACATCATTACATGTCAGCGAAGAAATCAAACCTCGACTTGAACACTACTGAAACATAACGCTTCATCTCTAACTATTTCAGCCATGAAACACCTGTTGTAGTACGTTTCTCACGTTGACTAGTAATGAGTACTAATGACTACACCAGGCGTGATAAAAGGAATACTGCAATTAGAAATAGTTCTAGCAGGCAAACAGCTGATAAAAAGACCTAGCGAAGACGTCATTATATCCGAATATATATAATACAGAACCACAAAGACTATAACATATTAGCAACACAATATAACATACCCAAAAACTCAAATTTTCGTCTTTTTAACTGGTTACTGATGGCTGAAATTGTTCTACTTCATTTTCGTAGTCTATACACGAAGTGCCAGTATTAGATTTATTGTCCGCCATTGGAGACATCGAGTAAAATGCAAAGCCATGCTGTAATTAGCACTAAAGTTGCCAATTTTACACTGTTCTTACTCGTGCTAAGTACTAGTTAGCAAGTGCAAACTTTGATATGTCTTTGAAAACATATTTCAACCCGAATGTTCTGTTTCAAAACATGGTATCAGCTGGCGGAGGAAGCGTAGCAGCCGCCATTGCTCGCTAGCGGAAACTGCGATAATAGGCGATTTTTACAAGCTGCTAACGTGAACGTAAGCTTATAATAAATAACAAAACAGGCATTTAAAATGAATGATGGAGTATTTATATAATGGGTATGTGAAATAGAAGTTTTGGAAATAATATAGTTTCTACTTGAAATGCTTTTTTGTTAAACGATGTTGTGGTGTATAAAATCGTAACGTTCTCGCCAATACATATACAGTAGTAGTGATCTTCTTGCAACATCTGGTATGGTAATATTACGGCAATAATGAATCAAATTTGTAGCTGTACACTATTCAGGAAGGCTAGCAAGTATATATATATATATGAAAGATTTATAACAACTATTATCTCGAACAGCTGAAATCGTCGTCGGTACTGAGAGCCGTTCTTCCGTCCATGTGATTGAAGACAGTTTTACTCGATATTTCAGGGGAAGATAATTTTCCCCTAATTTCATGAATTTTAAACTAAAATTGCCTCCCTTTGGCAAAGTTTGTTATACTGGCACCTCGTGTTATCATGTATGGCTAGCACTTTTTTCTCATAAAGTGACATAAAATAAATATTCCTGCCAAGTTTCATGCTTGTATCATCATTTGAACGATTGACCTTGTTATCCGCTCTACTATGAGTATGAGACTTCGGAATGCCTATCTATATAAAGAGATTGCGCAGTCGCCATTTTGACCATAAATTAACCACGTGACTATGGTGAGATATATCACATTCATGACTGAAAGTATTCCAATATGGAAACCTAGCTAGAGATCCTGCCGAGAGAACTAGACAGTTCAGAGGATGGGCCGATCGAGTGGTGGTTTACAATAACTCCTGACATCTTTCTCGACACCATGTGCATAATTATGTGAACGTACCATTATTATTCCATACGATGATCACGTACATGCTATTTAAAAACATAACAAATAAAAACAACAACATAATTATGGCACAGAACTACCCCATGCTCTACCTACAGCGTTCGACATTACAGTCTTCTACTTACAGTCTACACGCTGTATGGCCAGTTTCTACATTTTTTATTAGCGCCCTCTGGTGAGAATTTTGAAAACATAGTGAACGTGAATCGTATTAACCAATCGGAGTTCGCCTACCGATTTTAAATGTCGTAAAAAGTAAAATTTGGAAAATATAGTGTACGCACGTGAGTAGCCTACACTACGTATAGGTAGCTACGCCAATGCTATGCCATGTTTTAATAGAATAAATTAACAGAGTGACAAAAATAGACATATTGATGTCGTACGAAAATTTCGATTATTTCGAAACTAACATCGTCAATAAAACGTTACCGTTACGGATTACGGTAAATCCGGTTTCTGAACGAAGCTTTCCGATTGCCTAAAAACAAGTTTTTAGAACCAATCATATAGCTCAAATGGAAACACACAGAATTGGCCTATATCATACAGCATGTAGACTGTAAGTAGAAGACTATTGTCGAACGCTGTAGGTAGAGCATGAGGACTACCGATGCTCTCGGTTGTGCAAGTTTTTCTTTCAATCCATCTTGTCACAATTATTAAGTGAATGATGGCTGATCGGAAAGAAACACACTCAAGAAACTGACCAAATGGCCCCCGAAATGCTGTTAGTTGCATACGGCATAACGTTGATTGCACATGGTATGCCGTTGCATGGTTGCACATGTTATGCCGTTGGTTGCACATGTACATGATGGCATATAAGAACGTCAGTGAATCGACAGTGATCAACAATCTGGGTTCCGTCTCACGAGAAATTGTGCACCGCAAATTTACTTGACATTTCTTGCAATCACTTATTAGGCTCTCTAAATACTCAATACAGTTACAACAACAGGTCGAGATTATTATACTACATAGTTACTCGTATTTCAAGGGTTAGCGAACATCGCTAAATAATATCGTGATTGTACACAAATGTTGTTCTTGTTTAGACACAGACTGCAATTTTCACCAGTTCCGGTGTGTGAACGGTGACTGTGTGTCCTTGGCGTACTTCTGTGATTTCTGGGACGACTGCGGCGATAACTCTGACGAGGAAACGTGTGGTTAGTGCACAATGTTGATCTGCACCATGCAGACTAATTAATGTTTAAAGGCACTATATACTGTTTGGAATTAATGGATAAATTAAGGCACTATATACTGTTTGGAATTAATGGATAAATTAAGGCACTATATACTGTTTGGAATTAATGGATAAAGGCACTATTAATACTGTTTGGAATTAGTGGATAAAGGCACTATATACTGTTTGGAATTAATGGATAAAGGCACTATACTGTTTGGAATTAATGGATAAAGGCAATATGCTGTTTGGAATTAATGGATAAAGGCACTATATATTGTTGGAATTAATGGATAAAGGCACTATATACTGTTTGGAATTAATGGATAAAGGCCCTATTAATACTGTTTGGAATTAATGGATAAAGGCACTATAATATACTGTTTGGAATTAATGGATAAAGGCACTATACTGTTTGGATTTAATGGATAAAGGCACTATATATAGCCTACTGTTTGGATTTAATGGATACAGGCACTATACTGTTTGGAATTAATGAATAAAGGCACTATACTGTTTGGAATTAATGGATAAAGGCACTATATACTGTTTGGAATTAATGGATAAAGGCACTATATACTGTTTGGAATTAATGGATAAAGGCACTATACTGTTTGGAATTAAGGGATAAAGGCACTATACTGTTTGGATTTAATGGATAAAGGCAATATGCTGTTTGGAATTTAGAAGGTATTAATCGTGCATTGATACATTCTAAATTTAATTCAACACCGAACTCGTAAAATCCATTTGCAAAGTAATGTTTATACAGTGTTCTATTAAATGATCTATACTTAGTGTGCGCTACTTCAAGTATTGCATGTATCATGATGTCTATAGCTGTATGTGTTACTCTCTATCAGTCTACCGGAAGTGTGAATTCCACGAGTGGAAATGCAACAGTGGTCAGTGTGTGGATCTGGATACTAGATGCAATCTTTACTACGACTGCTTGGACAAATCAGACGAGGCCGACTGTTCTGGTACGTCATTATGATGTTAACCTGCATGTTTATATGATTATGCCATCCGTAGCGTCCACGGCTGCACAACTTGTATTACTAGTATTGTATTGTCCATTCCAACAGGATTGATAACAGGATTCTAGCTATCCGAATATAATTATACATAAATACATGCATTTCACCATTTGTCATCTAGCGACTAATCATGATATAATCATAATAATGTTTCAGTTTTCCTCCGTCCGTAAAGCAGGTTCAAATTCAGAATATGTTAACTGCCGTTTTATTGACAATACTTTCTTTTACCGGGTTTCTTGTACTCTGGTGCAGACACTTGTCGCCAGACTCGCTGCTATATTTACCGGGTATCTTGTACTGTGATGCAGACACATGTCGCCACGGACTCGCTGCTATGTTTACCGGATATCTTGTACTGTGATGCAGACACCTAGCTGTATGTCATGTCGCCAGACTCGCTGCTATATTTACCAGGTATCTTGTACTGTGATGCAGACACATGTCGCCACGGACTCGCTGCTATGTTTACCGGATATCTTGTACTGTGATGCAGACACCTAGCTGTATGTCATGTCGCCAGACTCGCTGCTATATTTACCAGGTATCTTGTACTGTGATGCAGACACATGTCGCCACGGACTCGCTGCTATGTTTACCGGGTATCTTGTATACTGTGGTGCAGACATATGTCGCCACGGACTCGCTGCTATGTTTACCGTGTATCTTGTGTACTGTGATGCAGACACATGTCGCCACGGACTCGCTGCTATATTTACCGGGTATCTTGTATACTGTGATGCAGACACATGTCGCCAGACTCGCTGCTTCGATGCGACGTGCATTCCGAACCACTGGGTACAAGACAACATTACCGACTGTGGTGGTGATTTGAAGGAAGATGAGACACAGCTAACACGCATTGATATGTGCTATGGGACATACCGTCAGCTTTTCCTCATCTGTGAGTTAGTATTCTGTATTAATGTGGCCGCAGAATCGGGTTGATATGCAATACATATATAGTGTGATTTAATGCTATCTAATTCACAAACGAACAATATTGTATTCATACTTCAATTAACAAAATGTGTTTAGGTCACGTCCGTATAACATCACGAAAACATTTTGAAAATATGTATGTCATTTGTTTAGGACTGACTGCAATTGTTATGATTAATTTGGGATATTTTACAAACTGATTGACTACACATTTTAGTACGTTCATTGAGTTATGCTGTATGTGGAACGTAATAAAACAATAAGCCAGTCAAAGCTTAAAGGCATACAATCACGGCTTTGTTCACTAACGTATTTGTATCTGAAAGTATGTACATTTGATGTGTCTACACAAGTACTAGTATATTGAGTAACCAGCTACATTTTCCACATACTAACTATATCCTATACTACTGGTTTTTAATATTTTCATATTTTAAATGATTATTGCCTATTATGTACTACCGGGTAATCAATAACTATCTTGTCTTTGGAACATCCTGAAACGTTATTCTAACCAGGTTCAGTGATTAGAGTTATTAGACTATAGAAAATTGATGTGTTATACCTATAGATACGTAATTACAACGATTATTCGGGCTTTATCGGAAATTAACTGCAATGGAATCTTACCGTGAAACGATATTTAGATATACAAAAGTGATTATTTATATGTATGCTTCTATATGCATGTACTTTTCATTTCTAACTCCAAAACAAATAAAATATAGGATAGTATGCCTTTAAAATACTAGTAACCTGTTCGACCCACCATGTACGTCTAGACTATTGTAATATCTTCGCATTTCGAAGATCTCTTCTGTCTACATGTATTAGTAATTAATAGTTCATTCCAGTCACCGAGGAGAAATACTCTAATGTGCGACCAGACTGTTGTATGGTCGAGGACGGCCACGGAAGGCTGTACGACAGCTACTTCGGACAGAACTGCAGTAGGTTGTTGATGTTGTTGTTGATTGCTGTTTAAAGCCGCTTTCAATAACGTACTCATATCACGGCTTTTATATAGCGTGTGTGCATGTATGCCTAGTCTATGCCTTGTGCTAGTCTGGTTATTTCACCAGTCTGTATAGTGCTAGCTCACTGGAATATCATGCCGCAGTTTGAACATGGATACTCCACAGTCTCCCCGACCCAGTCCTTGCTTTACCCATTTAAATTTTAATGCTGAGCGCCAAGCAGGGGAACAACACTGAACACATGCAATATTCTAATATATTTTGGTATGACGCGGCTGGAGAATTGAACCAACGACCTTCCGCTCTCCGGGCCGACGCTCTAACCACAATGCCACGGAGGCGGTCTGAACTGCAGTAGGTATAGAAGTCTTGCTTTCAGCACACAGTATAGTACTTACGTCTATACCCACTGCATTACGTGCACGGGCATTCATTCCTCGAGTCAAGTGATACAGCTTCACGAAAATATTCCTGGGGCCGTATTCTCGAAACTTCTTAAGCCCTAAGAAGTTCGTAAGTACTAAGAATTTGTCTAACTGGGTTTCTGCTTATGGCAATTTTATAGAAAACTTTACTGACTAAGAATTTTCTTAGTTAAGAAAGCTTTGAGAATACGGGTCCAGAGGCATTTCTGAGGTATGAAAGGAGGACATAATTGTGATGCGGGGTAAGGATTATGTGTATGTTCACCTATACAGCCAGGCACCACCCTACATCTGGCCCCGATGTCACTAAACTGTTTTGAGCACGATTCCACAAATCCCCATATATAAATAAATATTAGAGTGAGCATGAAATCGTATGCAAAACGTTTAGTAATATCCGGCCCTTTATTGCTGTCGGTGTTGTTGCCCTTCGCTATTCGGTACTGAAGTAAATATTCAGTTCGTTGATGTTCTATTGCAGGTGGTTTAATCTTCGCCGTCGGTGTTAAATTAAATTCACACGTGGTTAACAACGATCACCTCCCAGGAAAAGTAGCAATAGGAACCGTTTATCTCCTAATTGCAGGTGGTGAGGTGTTGTGTCCAATCGGCTTCTACCGATGTCCGAACAGCTACTGTATTCCTATTGAGAAGCTCTGCGACACCGTAATGAACTGCATAGATGGGGAGGATGAAGTCGGATGCGGTCAGTATTTGCAATGAAATTACTTCTGCTTTGTCATAACATATTTACAAGTTTATTTACAGTGCATTTATGTTACTATTTAAATCTAGTGTAATGGAAAATACTATTTAAAGTACAGGTATACATTACATTACGAAATCAAAGCTGGTATTACGATGTGATCCCACTTAAATTAACGCTCGCCTTCTTCCAGACACGTACACATGCCCAGGCTACTACAGGTGTCCTCTTCACAACTATTGCGTCCATCCAGGTTTGGTGTGCAACCAGGAGAGGGACTGCCCTGGGGCCAAAGACGAGACGATGTGTTTCGCAATCTGCCCCCAGGACTGTGTCTGTGACGGCGGTGTAACCCAGTGCGATAACCAGACCCTCGAGTCGCCAACATCTACATTTGACTCGCAAACCAGGAAACTCACAATTGCTGATTCAGTGCTTCTCAACCTGGTTGCGCCCTTCGAAGATCTACACTACCTTCGTGATCTCCGTGTTTCAAACACGCGTCTTCTTGTAGATTCGAGTATATTTCTGAAGCAGGTTAATCTTGTAAAACTGAACATCAGCAACAATTATATTGAGAATTTGCCTGACAAAATGTTTGTGCGCCTTGAAAAGTTAATACTATTGGATCTATCGCATAACACATTTCGAAATCTTACTCAAAATATGTTCACAGGACTTTCTAACTTGCGAGATTTGTACATCTCTTCGTCATCTGTGATCTATATAACTCCTGGAACCTTTACAGACCTCTGGAAATTGGAAATTCTGGATTTATCCGGAAATATCATGCACAGTGTCAGCGACGGAACGTTTCTTGGCCTTGCACGTCTACGCCGTTTGTCCATCGAAGGAAACAACATCGAGCTGTTTGGGAAGGAGATATACGCAGGTCTCGATGACGTCAGGGAAATCCGCACGGATGCTTACAGCTTGTGCTGTCCTCAAGTCCGACCAAAGACTGTCAAAAGTGATGCGTGCTTCTCTTCCAAGTCGTCAGTTTCCTCTTGCGATGACCTGATGGCGAGCGACATACTACGAGCAAGCATCTGGATATTGTGCATAGCAGCTCTGTTGGGGAACATTCTGTCAACCGTCATGAGGCTGAGATGGGAAAAGGACTCCATGTCGAATGGTTTCGGTGTGTTCGTCACCCATCTCGGGGTTTCTGACTTCGCAATGGGCGTGTACCTTCTTATCATCGGGACGGCCGACCTGAAATACCAGGGCGTGTATATATGGCACGACTACGAGTGGAGATCGAGCACGTTCTGCAAGATGGCCGGGTTTCTCTCCACACTTTCCTCGGAGGCGTCCATGTTCTTCGTCTGCTTCATAACACTGGACCGCTTCCTCATCGTCAAGTTCCCATTCGGTCAGGTCAAACTCAGATACAAGTCTGCGACCGCGTGCGCCGTTCTCTCCTGGATCGCAGCACTTGTCATAGCTGGTTTTCCCCTGGTCCCGTCACTCGCCCACTGGTCCTTCTATTCCAAGAACAGTGCCTGTCTTGCACTGCCGTTCTTCACAGAGAGATCGCCGGGCTGGGTCTATTCCACCGTTATCTTTAGCGGCCTCAACTTCGCGGCCTTCGTGTTCATAGCGGTGGGCCAGTACGTTATCTACAGAAGTCTGAAGACCGAGTCTGTCACGTCGTCATTGGACAGAAGCTCAACGGAGATGGCCGTGGCGCGCCGACTGATTCTCGTCGTCGTCACGGATTTTCTGGGCTGGGTTCCAATCGGAGTTATCAGTAAGGCCGTACAAAGGCGTTATCCTCACCTGGGCTGCGTTCAGCGCACACTGTACATTTCATACACTACACTATACGCTAGGACTGTGTCCTACAATAGTGGTTCACTGAACGGTAGACGCTTTGGTCATGCGCACATATGGTTGTTACCACGCTGTTGCTTTTCCTACAAACACTAAACCCTCCAAACCCGTAGTAAAAAGTAGTACTACCGGTATGTAGTGCTGGTTGAACGGCTTCCGTATTACTACAGTACGTATAGTGATATGTTGTGAAATGTAGTGTGCGCTGAACGCAGCCCAGCTATATAAGCTGGTCGATCAGTCGTTGGGAGACAAACTACATCCGGTTAGAAAACCTGATGTGGTATGCTTTATCCGAACCTTAAATGTTCTCGGCATGGTTGTTTTCAATCCAACTGGATGCCACGTTGTGCATATCACCTTCTCAATAAATAGAAATATTCAGAAATAACTGCTACCACGTTGTGTCCCTTAAACTTGACATTTTCTTACAATTCCACGTGTCTCAATTGTATATCCACAGATCTTCTGGCGCTGACAGGAACATCTGTAGGCGCTAATGTGTACGCGTGGACTGCCGTGTTTGTCCTGCCAGTTAACTCCGCCTTGAATCCATTCCTCTACACTTTACCATTCATCATGAAGAAAAGAGTGAGAGATGGTCCTATAGTATTTCATACATTTCATTTTAAAGCATGAATAATTATTATATATCAACGTACATGTACTCTCTATGTACGCTTTCGATTTCGATTTCTTATTGTTAATGTTAAAATTAATAACTGAGTAATAAATATACCGGTAGGCATGATAGCATTATGTGTTTCATGCCAACCTGAATACAATTAAATTAGATAGGACATTTACGCTTAGGTATAAGTAAATCGCTAGTGTAACTATTCCGAATACAACCGATGAGTACAACAGTTGTCTGTAGTGTCAGATATCCAGAGCATACAGCGTCAACATGTCTCACGTTTACGTTCACAGAAACTGACCGCGTCCAAGAAATATGAAGTGGACAGAACTCCAGTTACCATTGGTATGGAAGCACATTAGTGCCATCACGTCTATAATCGTTCCAATATAATATTCGCATGATGACATAATCTCTAGCTTTGTATCCAGTTTCAAATGTGGCCTCATGCCTTCCTTAATTCCCAAGCGGGTCAATGGAGTCAACTTCAGAAGTAGATCTATATTTCTCGACAGTCGTCACTACACGTGCACAGTAATCAGTACACACGCACGGTATAGTGGGTCCTAATTACGTAATTAATTCCTGGTATTTTACAGAAAGTAGGTCATGGCCGAGTCACGGACCACCAGAGAAAGATATGGTTAGTTTTGAGGAATGTCTCATGCAGCTACGCACACCAGAAGACCGAGCCAGCCTTGTGGAACAGGTGCTCGCCGTGCTCAACCAGCGACCGTTGTCCGCCAACCCGCATAGTAATTCCATCTATCTCGAACTGCAAGGGAAGGTCAGTCTTTTTTTAAATGCTATATCTTCGATAGAATATTTCAAAAAACGATATAAAACATCATATAGCCATTGCACTTGCAATAAAAGCAACAACACAAGCTTTGAGCAAAGTTGGTAGCTAGAGTGTTAAGGTCCACTCACACGGGTCGATCGGTCGTATAGATCCGTCGATTCAAACCAGATCGCACCGTGTGAGC
>JAULBO010022791.1:0-12139 GCA_032355325.1 Clypeosectus delectus | reverse complement strand
TTTCAGACAGGCTGGGATATTACAGTAGTTAATTAACAGGACTTTAAACTGAATGATCTCTGTCTATATTATTACGCGTGGGTCGTTTTTTCGCGCAATATTGTTTTGCGCGAAATGCGCGAAAATTGAACCCACACGAAATATAAGCCTTTTACAGTATCATAAAATTGATTTCTAACTTATGGTAACATTTCTAACTTATCACATGGATTGTTCTATCGTATGGTTGCATGTGATATGTTCACGACACTGCTGTTGGTTCCAGGTGATATGGAAGAAAGTTAGTCAAGCGCACCCTATCACGATTGGTGAATATGTATTTGCGCCGGACAGTCGCTATTTTCTCCAAAGGAGGCGGACTCAGATGGCGGATCCAGAATGGAATCTCCACATCCGAGATGTGCAGACAATCCACGCGGGGGTGTACGAGTGTCAGATTAGCGCAAAGGAGGACATTGTCAGATATGTCTCATTACATGTTATAGGTAACAGAAATAATCATTTTTGCTGACCAATTTTTTTTTATTAAACAAAAATTAAATGTATTTACACATAATAAACACAAACGTGGAATTCAGATATATTTTTTCAAATAACAATTGTTCTTTATTAAAAACAACTAAAATGTGAAATACTTTTTAATAAATCATAAAATTATATTTCAACATGCAGCCAATCAATTTCAACACATCGACAACTTCATGCATATTTTTTATTATCTTTTTCTTCCAGATACAGGCAAAAAACAAAAATCAGGTGAGTCTACTATTTTTATTGAGTAATCATTGCAATTTCAATGCCTGAATGATTAGTCGTTAATTCACAAACTTACTGTCTTGATGCAAATTAATTGTAGTCACCAGTGGTTGAACAAGCTTGATCACCTTGCTTATATTTACATAATGTAGTTCGAGGTCACAACATATTTAACATACCAAAACATACAGGTATATGTAATCAAAGCTTACATGTTAATATAATCATAATTATTTTCAATGATTTAATATTTTTTATTTTTTTTATTTCATAATGAAGATGCTAATGAAATTGCTTTTCCCTCCAAATATTTATAAGTCAATTTAACGACGAGTATTTCTTCTCTTCTAGGGATCAGATTAATGGGTACTCCCTTTGTGGAAAAAGGGCGGACGATTAAGCTAAACTGTACAGCATCCGCCAAAGATTATTCTCCTCAAGGAGTGGATTGGTTTAAAGATGGAATGAAACTCCGAGCAAACGAGCGTGTGTCTATTAGTAGCACACTGATTCGTAAAGACAATACTGTTCATAGCAAGCTGCAGATTAGACGTAGTAATATGTCTGACGCGGGGACCTATGTGTGTCGAAGTTCACAGCTTCATATTGCAAGTCTCAAAGTCATAGTTCTCAATGGTGCGTATTTCATCGACATTATTTCTCTAAAATATTAATATAATCAACAAGAATTGATTGTATGATTTGAAACCATCATCGACAAGATGAAATGTAGATTTTATAATAAAAATATTTGACTACATATTGATATATAAACAATACATTATATTATTTGAGTACCATCTCCAAGCATTATTTATGGTTTATAAAAATACTATCTGTATGATGACTGATCATAGGCACTGACTTCAACTATGCAGGTCAGTGAATTGCCAAAAAAATAGCATATGCTTGCTTTCACAGTATTTCTATACAAAATATACATTTAAAAAGAAATATATATATATATATATATCAATGGATATACTGATTTAAAAAAAAAGAGAATTTGTGCAAAAGAAATACAGTGGATTATTGTCATTCACAAGCACATGTGTGAATTCACCATGTTGAAGTATATCAATCACTCAAACTTGGTAACCATCGGAGATTTAATATATCATTCTAAAGCATTGTATATTTTGTACAGAAACACCATTAGATATTCCAGACGCAGAATTACATTTATTAATGTTCATATGCTACTTTTCACATTAATTTGTAACAATAATGTTTTTAATACTGGTGCAGTCAACTGTTCTAAGGGCCTCAGCGTCACATAGTCCCACTATTGTCACAAGTACTCACACATAGTCACACTATCTTCACAAGTACTCACACATAGTCACATTATCTTCACAAGTACTCATATATGTGTAAATGTTCTCAAAACCATTGAAATCAAATAGCCACACAGTATCTTCACAAGTAATATAAGTGTAAATCTTCTCAAGCGATTGAAATCAAATAGTCACACCATATCTTCACAAGTACTCATATATGTGTAAATGTTCTCAAAACCATTGAAATCAAATAGTCACACCGTATCTTCACAAGTAATATAAGTGTAAATCTTCTCAAGCCATCAAAGTCACAGTCACACTGTATCTTCACAAGTACTCGTATATTCAAAAATGTTGCCAAGCTTTCACAATCACATATTGCATCACATCTCCACTGGTACACACTCATACACGATATAGAATACAAAACGATTTTCAATTTTTATTTTTTATTTTTTACTGTTATAATACATGTACAAGAACAAAGAGTATCACATTATAAGAAGCTTCTATTCAAAGATTCAAGGATTTACGGTACTACTGGATAAACCCCAAACCAGTCAATAATGTCGTCTGTCTGAAATATCCTATTGCACAGTATTATATGTGTAAAATTATTTATTGGTATAAAACGTTAATTTATTTATTGGTAATATTTATTGGTAATAATAATTTATTGATTGGTAATATTAATTTATTTATTGGTAATATTAATTTATTTCTCTGTTTTGATGCTGCAGCCGAGACTACTAATGTAAAACGTGGTAAGGATGTCTTCCCTATTTTCCTCACTATTGCAGTCTCTTCCTTCTTATAACAACATGTTCCTTCCTGTAATCATCAGTTATCCACTATAGTAATCTGTTCCTCACAATAGTAATCTGTTCCTCACTATATGAATTAATTCCTCCCTATAACAATATATTATTCTTCTTTATAGCAACCTGCTCTTTGACTACTAGTATACCAAATCTCTTCCTCACTATAACAGTCTGTTCCTCGCTATAGTAATCTGTTCCTCACTATGTTATATAAATTCATTCCTCCATCATGTAATGGTACAGGTATACTGTACTAGTATTCTTCCTTATGCTAATCCCTTCTTCACTATAGTAATCTGTTCCTCGCTATAGTAATCTGTTCCTCTATATTAATTAATTCCTCTATTTATATCAATCTGTTCCTCGCTATATCAACTACTAGTATATCAATCGTGTTCCTCGCTATTTCAATCTGTTCCTCGCTATATCAATCATGTTCCTGACTATATCAAACTGTTCCTCGTTATATCAATCTGTTCCTCGCTATATCAATCATATTCCTCGCTATATCAATCTGGTCCTTGATATATCAATTGTGTTCCTTGCTATATCAATTGTGTTCCTCAATATATCAATCTATTCCTTGCTATATAAATCGTGTTCCTCGTTATATCAATCTATTCCTTGATATAACAATTGTGTTCCTTGCTATATCAATCGTGTT
The DNA here is from genome assembly GCA_032355325.1 of Clypeosectus delectus. Classification (NCBI taxonomy): domain Eukaryota; kingdom Metazoa; phylum Mollusca; class Gastropoda; order Lepetellida; family Lepetodrilidae; genus Clypeosectus; species Clypeosectus delectus. Next base: position 8,618 of record JAULBO010022791.1, on the reverse strand, counting down.
CCTCGCTATATCAATCGTGTTCCTCTATATCAATTGTGTTCCTCACATTAGCAGCCTGGTTCTTCCTATAGCAATTTTCTATGTCTAACTTTCCTTGACGGTGTTTACAATCATCTCTGTAGAATGATTGTTCTTTCCTGAATTTCAAAATATAGCTTTCCCATTCCTTGGAAATATAATAATATAGTTCGACACCACTTTTTGCAGGAATATTTATTTCCCTCAGAATTTCATATCAGTAACCCATTAAGGCTGTCAACGTTTTCAAAATATTGCATGCACAATATAACTGTAAACATGTCATTTTCGGAGAAATACAGTTTAGAGCAATATTCTTCCATTCCTTAATCTTATTCTACCCGAAGTGTATATCCAAATATATGCCGAAATCTTAATACATTAAAATTTTAATTAATCTTGGTGTTTTATATCATTTCTATATGCACCATGAAGGTACTACTAGTATATATATACTAATGGTTTCTATCTTTTCTCATCTTTCAATATCAGGATACATTCGGTTGCTAGGTAACAGTATTCACTGATTAACTATTTTTAATACGTGTATGCATGCATGTTCCTATTTTTTTTTCAACTTACTTTTCACATCTCTATTACATGCTACCAAGCACTTAATACCGAGGAACGATTACTTTGCTTACACTATTAGACCACAACTGTTCAGCACAATATGTAGATATTGATTATATAGCAGTTATTATTAACGTTGCACATGTTCTACACGCGATTTTATGTTGATTTCTATGGCATTTTATTGTGTGCTTAACTGATGACAAAAAGGACCAAGGTCAAAACCTTTGACATCCTGTAAATAGCAACTCCATGTTGTTTTATATCCTGGCTACTGCAATGTTCTATCATACTTCGATTGCTATTTCTATAGCTGTTGTGCATGATCTTTGACCTCCTTATTTGCATAATTGGACATAGTATGAATAGTTTACATTAACCATTGTTCAAATTTCGTTAAGTTAATCGTCAATGTTCGATACGTAACGCAGCCAAATATCTGTTCTAAAAGCATTTGCCAAAAATCAGAAAGTGGTAGCAACACTAATGTCTGAAGTATTAATTGTTTTTTTTTACCATAACCTTTTTAGTAAAATTATCATATTTAGTTTTGTAATAAATATTTTTTTATGTACCGGTATTCAGTATTATTTAACTGGCTGAACAATTAAATGGTGACTATGCATCTAGAATTGATGTATATTTTATCATCATGCATTCTTTTCTGCTCATGCACATTTATAAGCATGCAGTTTACTTGCTAAAGTTGATTTTTCTGCCGATATTTATATTATTTTCGCAAAGATTTCTAATGCAAGAGCATTTTCACCATATTCAATATATAATTCAAGTCTGAAGTGGTTATGTATTTGTCTCTAAATCTGAATCAACACTGTTACCACTTGTACATTGATCCGCCTCCGTGGCGCAGTGGATAGAGCGTCGGCCTGGAGAGCGGTAGGCCGTGGGTTCAAATCCCCAGCTGCGTCATACCAAATGACGTTAAATGATGGTACCTGCTGTTCCCCTGCTTGGCGTTCAGCATTAAATGGGTAAAACAAGGACTCACGATCGGCTCAGAGTAATATAATGCGTCTGATTGGAGTATCCATGTTAAAACAACGGCATGATATTCCAGTGAACTAGCGCTATAAAAACTGGTGAAATACCCAGACTAGCACAAGCAGTCATATGCATACACTACACACAAGCCACGATATGAGCACATTCTTGAAAGTGGCTGTAATCCCCAATTAACAACAACTTACGGTATACATTGGTGGTGACAATACACCAAGGGTTAACCCTAAAGTATTATAACAAACTAAATGTCAAACAGGTATGATTTACATAATAATGATTTTTCTAGATTATGCTCCAGGTATAAATTATGACATGCGGCTAGTCGTATAGTCATTCCCCTTTGGTTAATAACTAAATATTTTGGTCGCATGTAGCCAATCAGTGTACTAGAGACATTACAACTTCTGTGCCTTCTGCTTTTTAATCTGGAACAGCACAATGTGTCTGTGAACAGGCACTTGAAGCAGGACAGTATGTAGTTTCAATTAATATTTATCACAACATTTTCGGGGGGTTTTCAATATTTGTTGTGGGTTATCTAGGTGTTTATCATTGTACAAAGAAACGTGTAGTTAATTTTTTTAATATTTTTAAATAGCCACCCACTGATGTCATACATGTACAGTATTAATATATATCGTCGGTGGGTGCCTATCTTATTTTATTTTTAAAATTTTAACACATTTTTTTTACAATGATAAACACTTGGATAATCCACACAAAAAATATAAAAACAATTGTGGTAAAAATTCATTAAAACTACATATTGGCCTGCTTCAAGTGCCTGTGGTCTGTGTAAATAGAAGACCTCTATGGACATTTGACCAATGGTATATGTGATCGTCTTCCCTTAATTACTGCACATATCAACCCGAACAACATCCAATATCGATAAAAAGGAAACAAAACAAAAAAGTAATAGGAGACTAATCTTCCATGATATTCTAATATATTTTATAAGAAACTATTAGAAGCTTAATTAATAACACACCTGTCCAGATCTTCAAGAAAGGCACAGACAATTTTGCATGAGTTCAAAGTTCCTATTCTATAATTCAACGTTCATTCCACTTGACAAACCTTCTGTTGTTCTGTGTTGTTGGAGAATCCATAGTCTAGAAAATAGTGATGTTCCGAATTTGTTCAGAAAAACAAGATAACATTATTATTATTAATACACTTATTATTCTATATGGAAAAGGCACTGGGTAAAAGTCAATACTGTAGGCAGTATATGAACATAGATACTATTATTCAGGTCACTACAAAAAACATGGGTAGAAGTATTTAACAACAAGAACCACTACTAGTATCTCAGGAGTTTTAGGATAATGCTAAATTTGCCTTTATCATAGATGTTAAATTGTCAATATTAATAATTCCTCATGGTTCTAAATAGCATGAGCGATAGAACAACTGAAAATATCAGACAGAGTGAGTCTGGACTGCTTGAAAAGTGTTTGACAATTTGTTGGTTTTCATCCGAGTATTGAACAAAGAGGTAGTATAGCTTTAAGTGTGTGCATGATAACAAATAATACAGAAGCTCACAATGGCTGATCCTTACATTTCAGGTACTTATCCTAACTACAATGGGGGAGAAGTCGGACAAAAGCGGACACATGAAAATCAGGAACACCGGACCCGTTCTGGGGGCAACCGGACCCAATGCATGGGCTTTTCAATACTCTCCACAATACTGCTTTTATGTGCAGTATCGTTATTGAACAGATAGTTGACAGCTGCATGTGAATTCTTCATCATAGAGTCATGTGTACCCTATACATAGACAATGACTGAGTGTACATTATACAACGTGAATGATCCACTGTGTCAGAGATGTCGTCGAAAACTGATGGTCCGAAAACGGTACCTCGAACAAGCAGCACGCTTTACAACACCAATAGTGAACAAACTCACATAGCACCTGGGATGTGTATATACAACAATGTATGTACATGTTGTGTATCTACAAGGTGCAATGGATACACAAACATTTACCCTAGAACTGAGTACTATTCTGAGCAGGTGGTGTGGGATACTGTACATTCAGACAAGATCTCGGTCTGTAGAAGCTGATCAAATGACACATTCAGATCACGCTGGGTTGTTAAGATTCCAGCCGAACTTCAAGGCATGCTGACATGTTCTGTAAAAGGGTGTACTTCCCTCCGTGACACTGATACAGACATGTGTTGACTGTTGCAATGAAATGACATTATATCGGAAAGGACAAGGCTACACAGATCATCATACACCAGGGGAATTGAAAAGAGGACATTACTTCTTTTTTTTTAAACAAGAAATCTTCCAGTACAACCCATCCCGTGCATAATGTCAGTGCTGGTCAGAACATGCACTGGACTTCAAAGTTTGTATGTCAATAAATGGATGCCCAGTGAGGGCCATATTTGAAATCCATGTGCAGCTGGTGGTAGAGAGACTGATGAAGAGACATGTCGTCATCACTGCCAGTAGGAAGTTTCTGGACAATCATTTTCGAAAGATTTGATACGAAAAACTATGTGTACTTTTGTTTGAATGTTGTTGTATGGTGTAACTGTAAATAGAATTATTTATAACGTTTTCACACGAGCATGTTGAGGTACAGATCCCTGAGGATACCCCGTTGAGGCACAGATTACCCAAGGATACCCATCAGATACCCTATGACAAAGTCAACATTGTTTTACGTTCTTCCAGGCTGGCACTGGAAGGTTGTCTAAGAAACCTGGTTACGTTGGATACGGATCAATATATATCAGGAATACAGATTGGCACCATTGTGGCATGAATTTCTCTAAAGATCCATCCATAAAAGTTTTTTTATTGACTATAATTCAATTTCTATTTTCAGCTATCAAGAGTCGAAACGCATGAATTCCTCATTCATGTAGTACCTCGAAAACTGCACTGAAGGATAAATATTGTGTTAAATTTCAATTTCACATGTGCCTAAAGATTGTAAATTCTAACTGTCTGCCCTATAAAAAAAAATTGTCATGGAAAGCAGGACGTTGATGAAAAAAAATGACAAAGGTCATCGATGGAATTGACGGAAGCTGTGAAGTGGCGATCGTTTTGAAGACAGTGTATACCAGTATACGAGACTCCTCCCTGACTTGGAGTAGGGCACCCGACTTGCTCCCTACCCCTACTCCCTACCTCAGACAACACATGGTCTGTGTCGACTATCAGATCACCAGGTCACAATGGTGGCCCAATGGAGGTGTTGATCGTAGAAGTCCCCTTTGGAGTCTGTGGTTTTTCTTGTACATTATGTCAGATCTGTAATATATATATACATGTATATATACAATGTGAAATACATGCATTTTTCCTCTTCTGTATTTTTTTAAAGACCACGGACAATTGATTTTTTATTTTATTGTAAAATAGTTTGCTTGTGTCGATATAATAATTTACAGACAAATATGCCTGTTCAAAAAGACATTCCCAGTGAAATAACCCACATATTAGGTCATGCCAGCTTCTGTAACACGGTATGCACGAGTGACGTCACACCAGGACTGGCCCACTGTGACATCGTTGCAATTCTATAACGTCACAATCCATACACAATACAGCGCCACCAAGGAACAAACAATGACGAAGCTTATCTCGTGGTTAAAGCCTGGTGTGACATGACATACTATAAGTGATCACCATGACGCACTGGAGTCGCCCTTAAGAAAATTAATCGTGGAGATTGTTTAACGATAATATGACATGCTAACATTAGAAGGGAATTACAACTAGATTGGAAATTCAAATGTCCGTGGACTTTAATCACTAACTATTCACAAGGCAGCCTGCTTGCTTACGTGTAACGTCAGGAACTATCATTACTGAAAACATCAGTTGTTTCATCGAGGGCTGATGATAGGAGTCATATCATTACGAAATACATTGTTTGTTGGTGTATGAGTTTTAGGTAGTATACATTTGTTTTGCAAGTAGAATGTTTACAAATCAAAGAAAATAGCGACAGTAAAAGCATAATAATTATATAGTAATGGGAGAACGAGTAGCATAATGCCATAATAGGGAGTGTAAGTCTCGTCTAGAAACCATTTCAGTTGAGAGGCTTCAGGTGACACCTAATCGGAGCTATAGCATTAGATAATTGTTTATCAAAGTAACCAGTATGTCTAATGAACATTGATAAGGCATGGTTTGAAAATGGAACTGTAGCTTTGAAAGAAAAATTCCCAAAGAAACAGGAAAATATCTGTAGACCACATTTCGTGAACATTAAAGCGTGGTTGCTAATAATGCTTGCAATTGTTGCTATGAATGGCGTCTATATTATGACGTGTTTATGTGAATGCGTAGCACTTTACAAATTTTGACCGGATTATGTCACCGGATTTTGAACGAATCTCAGGCAATCTCATGTCTACTTACACTCCCTATACCGGTAGATAGGAATTTAAGACATCAGAGTTATTGGCCTTGATCCACAGAATGACGGTAGCACTTCAATAGTCATAATTCCCTATACATATTTAGGAAGTTACGATTATCGTAGCGCTACTATTGTTCAGAGGATGTGTAACCCTGATCTAAAACTACTTATGAATTGCACTTTGAACGGGTTCCTAGACATGAATGTTTGACAAAGAGCACGTCACATGCAGTCTGCAGGTGCACACGGGTTTGGTTATCGTATGATGGCTTTTATTGTAATGGAGGATCGTTACGCAACAGATGCAGGGAGAAGTATGGTACTGTAGATGTGTGCGGAATCGAGTTTGGTTGTTTGACTTTGTCAAGGTTGTGATTGATTGATTACAATGCAGTACACATCAATGGTCTGACTTGCATCAGATGTGTCAGACTCAAGTTTTGGCCAAGAGTTCTCGTCAGATATTTACAGGTTTCACATTTTTGGCCACAGAACTATCACAACTGGAACGAATTCATTTCAATTTAAGATGTAGCATATTTCAGAAGTCTGGGATGCGTTCAGCATACACTACTTTTCATACACTACACTACACTATTTTTTCCTACAATAGTGGTTCACTGAACGGTAGATGCTTTGGTCATACCCACATACGGTTGTTACCACGCTTTTGCTTTTCCTACAAACACTACACCCTCCAAGCCTGTAGTGAAAAGTAGTACTACCTACAGTGTACTCTGTCTAAATCGGCATCTGTGTAATCCGGCAATCTGCATATACCGGCTCAATTTCAAAGTCCCTACTGGCGACAGTGACTCTTTGACACACTGAGTAAACCGGCACTCTCTATAATCCGGCATATTTTCTTGGTCCCAACGTGTGCCGGTTTAGACAGAGTACACTGTAGTACTACATGTGCTGGCAGGACTGCTTCCGTTACTAAGTACTACTTAGTGATATGTAGTGAAATGTAGTGTGCACTGAACACAGCCCTATAATGGTCTTCATAAGCATACATTTTAAAATTCTATCTGGTAAGGAATTTCGTATTATTAGGATGTTTTGAAAACAAGAGTTGCTTCATCCATACTTCAATCAATAAACCAGAGAAGTACCTTGCCATGTATCTATAAACCAAGACATCATTTGTTGGTAGCAAGAAATTAAACGTAACATTAAGCACGTCTAATAGTCCGTACAACTAGAACAGGGCTGCGTTCAGCCTACAATACATTTCACTACACAGTGCTACGTTACAGTGCTACGGAAGTACGTAGTACTGGTAACGACCGTATGTGCGCATGACCAAAGCGTCTACCGTTCAGTGAACCACTATTCTAGGAAAAATTAGCGTAGTGTATGAAATGTAGTGTACGCTGAACGCAGCCCAGCATCTAGGCCCATGCTTGAGTTGGGTACATTTTATGCAAGAAGATGTAACATGGGGTACATTTTGTTCATCTACCATTTCCTATTTTGTTTGTTATTTACATAGTGCTACACATACCATACATACACACTGGTGTTGTTGATTGATACAGACTTTCTAATTGCTGAGCATTAGAACTAGACCAATATACTCTGTTGTTGATTTTGTGTACGTCATGATTATGTTCATCCAGTTCTTACCGCCCTATGATCGTCAGTTCAGGACAATGCTTACGGTTCTCGGAGCACTAAGCTTACGGAATATGGCAAACAAATTGACATAGAAATCATCACTAAGTCAGAGTATATTCAGTTTTTAAGTCAACGGTGTAGTCTACGTTTTCTGCAATATTCTATTCCAATTTTTAATACGATGCGCATTATTTTATTCTTAAATAATTATCTTAAATAGTAGACGTGTATATATTACTTCAAATTGACAACATCTAAATGTATAGTAAACAAATTGGATCCAAATTTATATACACAACATCCATTTATTCTCTTATGAAATATAATAATATTTAGAAATTGGAATTTATTTATTTAAATAAATGCATAGTATTAATAGGTCTCACAATTACCGATTGACATAATGTACTTTATTGAAATCTGTACAGTAAGTTTATGCTCTCCTCATACACACAATGTAATTATGTCAATACAACGGCAATTCTGAGCGTCATCCTGTTTTTTAGTACTGTCAGGCTTTCTATGTAAATATATTACATGTTCCTCTCTGTACATAACCCCGACTATTTGATGCACAATCGTTTCGTGTGACTTTAATGTACTTAACAAAATCATCGTCCATCAGTCGTACATGTATCTGTGTATCAGTACATAGACCAGATGGATGAACTCGAATAAATACATGGTATCCATAGCAACGCCTTCCAGAAGTAATAGCGACTGCATTCTGTAAATCGTAATATTACTGCGACCCTAATGTAATGTGACACCTAGATTTTAGACAGAAATACAACACAACTTAAATGCAAACGATCATCCACTCAGTAAACATCCATCAATCAAATGCGATCATAAGTACATGATTTAAAGTGTATCTTCCTTTCTTATTCGGTAAATTAATTACCGTAATTACTCTTTATATTCGAACAGGAGAAAATAATTATTTTTGGAGCCGTTCGATTTATAAGAAATTACG
>JAULBO010022680.1:0-12140 GCA_032355325.1 Clypeosectus delectus | reverse complement strand
CCCCCCCCCCCCCCCCCCACCACTCAAATTTAGAACTCTGAATTATGATCGATTGGGGCAGCGTATTGGCGTAGACGTAACTCATGTGTGTATAATAATAAACGATGATGAATTTAATTGGGAATTCCCTATCTAATACTTTTAATTCAATGTCTATGATGTGTTAGAGATAGTGACCGCTGTATACACGACATTTCGTTCAGGATATTTTAGTCAACTTCAATGAAGTAATTAAAAACATGTGTTCGAAGTCAAAACGTTGCACACAAGTCACACTAAAGTCGGTCATAGACAGTATACTATAGTACGTAGTTACTCGGATCCGTGTTGTAGGCCTACACGATCCACTCATCCAGTGTTTCAGTCTTCTCACTCACTGCCAGCTCGGCAAGCATGGCCTCTTTCCGTACTCCCACGCCCCCAGTCTCTCTCCCTCCCCCCATCTCCGACCTAGCAGTGAGCGCGATCCCCACGCCCTCGATACAACGGAGCAGGACTATTGGTCGAACGACCCGTCCGTCAGTATGACGTCAGAGAGCGCGGTACGTTCAATCTTGACGAATGTACACAGAGACTGACGAGAAGGGAAAGCAAGCACGCGTGTTGTACAAGGACGATCGAGAACTATTGTGTTGTGCAGGACTCTACTCGGAATATATCATACAGTTTGGGATTACAACTCGCGGATTCATATTCCCCGATAGCGTGCAGCTACGACACCGCGCTTGATGTAGCTGGACAGACGTATCTACGGTAAGTGTTCACAGACGTCTTTGTCTCCAGCCAGTAAATACGACACTCGTATCAGGCAGACGACATCTGCCAGCCATCGCTATGGCAACGTGTCCAGTTTGAATCCTATCTCCAACACGAGACAAGACTAGTGTCACTGATGTCTCTGGCAATACGGATACTTTTCATAATGTAGAAATGATTTCTATTCAAAATCAAAACACTAACATAGATCTATTTATAACCGCAGTATTAGAGCTAGTGTTTGCTATTTATAGGCGCTCGGGGTCACCCATACACGGCATGGATAGAACAAGAATTTAGTTAATGGTAGTTTAAAACATGCTAAAATTACTCTATTTACTCAAATTATTCACAATTTGAAAATGTCTTGAAGCAGTCAGTGAGTCGGCGTGATGGCCCTGCAGCTGTCACGGACGGTGTCACGATGAGTTATTGATGCGTGGCTTGTAATAAGAACTGAGACAGCACCTGTCATTGATTAATGGCTGTACTTCTGTTGGATGAGTTTCTAGTATTAAGCTCAATCATTCAACACGTTAAACCATTATTCGCATGCAATTTGTGAGTATCGCACTTCTTCGCCCCCATGTTGTGCGTACCCCGAACTTTGCTGTCATTATTAATACAACTTACATTTGCGATTCCCGGTACTACTAGCATCTAAGTGAATGGACCCGGTCGTTGCTATTGGTAGCCTAGGTATCCTACATACTAGTATTATGTTTTACTTCTACATTCGGAGAATAGGCCAATGCAATGCGTGACGGTGTATATTTCACTACATACAGATAGGCTCATTTAAAACATGTTTAACAGTCTAAACAGGATGTTGCGAAGAAGCGTGGTGTATCGCAAATCGTCTTCATTCTATTATTTATCATATTTATCACTACTTACAGATGAGCGGTACTGTTTACCATATAGATCAGATGGTGTTTATTTTAAAATAAAAACAATGTACTACAGTCGCGTCTAGATTGGCGTCATCTTGAGACGCCCCCATCTTGATTATCTCAAACGATACACCGTCTAATCTCACTTCACAATGCTGGCTGTGCAATCAGGCGGGCCAGACAGATATTATATTAAATCACATTGTACTGCTGCAGATCACATAATCCCAGTATTGTATCGCCCGCCATGCGTATGTAAAACAACCATCTGACAAGTTCAATATTGTGCTTCATTGTATTGCTCCCGAGGAGGTGTTGTAGCCAGAGTTTGAAGTTGCTCTGGTCTGCTCTGTTAGCTGCCTGCCATTCATGTGTTTGCCCTGTGGTCTCGGAATCCCACTGTCAATAGAAGACGAGAGAGATAACCCCCTTGTTTCATACCAGGTCTTTGTTTTACTCTCATGTGAACGCGGAATCACCCCCAGCATACTAGTATTGCGCGGAGGATGATATCGACGTATAAACTTGCGATACCACACCACTGAGAACAGCAAGCATATGTGTTAACGTCTGAATGCCCAAATCACCAATTCAAAGTTACCACCTGTCAACATGCGCATATTTGTACGGGTGATATGCTGGATGTAATGTTCACCGCGGTCCCCAGTGTGTCGGTTTGTGTAAATTAGAAACTGGTAATGGTATCATTCGGAGCATTTGTAACGCTCTTGTTGGGGCACGAAAGGAATGGCATTGTAGCCGAGACTGGAATGTGATTCCGGTGATCAGAGGCCGTCACTAGCAGCTCGCACCTGCCAGAATCCATCCGAGTGTCGGCGGTGAAAACTAGAGTAGTATATTGTGATAAACATTAACACCGTGCATACATTACTTCACGATCATAGAGCTTTCACGCTGAAACAACACCGATTCATGAAATAATTAGCGAATTCTTCTGTTCAGCCGCCAGCTGTTAATCAACCTCTGTAGTTTTTTAATTGAAATCTATCAGTTTATTTCAGCGGTATAATTCGTTTACTAATTTAATTAGATGTAAAACATATTTTTTTAATTATTTTTATAAAACCAATTAACGAAGAGTTCTACCTGACTTGTAGTAGTTACCATGGTTGCAACTTGCAAACCTACTAGACATGTAGATTGGGCTAGTTCTCAGCAAATGAGGCAGTTTTGTCACCCTGGTCTATTCTCTACCCATCATTAACCCCACACAGACCCAGGTCGCTATTAACCCTCCTAAATGCCAAATGTGGGTCCGCCTCGGCTCATCACCCTGGGTCCCCGCCGCCGTGACGCCTTCCTTGAATATATGTTACCGACATGTCACGTGGGTACCGTCACGTGCTGCTAGAACATAATTATAACTACAGCTACCACAACTACAACTATAAATATATATCGCAGAAGATGAAGCAACGTATAACATGATGGACGCTATTAGTTGTTGCATTCAATGATTCAAAACTAAATTCCTCGTTTTCATATTGTTGAATCCAAAATAGTATCGTGCAATGTTTTGTAATCCGGGGCCGTATTCTCGAAACTCCTTATTACAGGGTCAGGGTTAGGGTCAGGGTTAGGGTTATTACGTCCTAAGAAGTTCGTAAGTACTAAGAATCTGCCTAACTGGGTTTATACTTACTCGTATGTCAATTTTAAAGAGATATTTTCTGACTAAGAAGTTGTTAAGTTAAGAAGTTTCGAGAATACGACCCCTGCATAATATACAAGAGACAAAATATCATGCAATAAAAAGCTTTGTGAATAAATGGTAGTATTGTATTTTCAGTATTGTTCAAATAGTATTGTATTTCAGTATTGTTGAAAACAAATGGCAGCGATTGGAAGGCAGTGCAGGCACACTAATTGTCTTGAAACGATTCGAGAATAGGGCCCTGTATCTGATAAGCAATACTGTCTAGTGACTAGTGATTAGTGACTAGTAGTGTAATGGTTACATGAACGTGATCAATTCAATGGTAGACAGTACTATAGATGTAGTGATAGAATGAGCGATACTGATTATGATACTCTACTATAGTAGTACGTAGTGATTGAGTGAAAGTGTTCAATTCAACACTGAAAGTCACTGCTAGTATGAATAGTATTATAGTGGTTGAATGAAATGGATCAATTCAATGAGCCAGTAGTGACCGTCCAAGTCCCATTACTATATATAGTGTGGAGGTTGAATGGAAGTGATTAATGAGAGTGATCAATGATAGTGGGTGAATGAGAGTGAAGATTCAATGATAGTGGGTGAATGAGTGATCAATGATATTGGGTGAATAACAGTGATGATTCACTGAGTGAATGCGAGTGATGATTCAATGATAGTGGGTGAATGAAAGTGATGATTCACTGGATGAATGAGAGTGGTGATTCAATGACAGTGGGTGAATGAAAGTGATGATTCACTGGGTGAATGAGAGTGATGATTCAATGATAGTGGGTGAATGAGTGGTGAAATCAATCACAGACAATAACAAGTAGTGAGGTGGCAGTAAATGATATTCATATATGCTTCTTTCATGAACTTATGCGAGGTGTGTGTTGTTGCTTATTGCGCGGTCGTAAAGTCAGAGATACTAACATCCATACAGACTTCGAGTTGTTGCTTATTGCGCGGTCGTACAGTCAGATATACTAACATCCTAACATCCACACAGACTTCGAGTTGTTGCTTATTGCGCGGTCGTACAGTCAGAGATGCTAACATCCATACACACTTCGAGTTGATGCTTATTGCGCGGTCGTACAGTCAGAGATACTAACATCCACACAGACTTCGAGTTCTACCATTATTGCGCGGTCGTACAGTCAGAGATACTAACATCCACACAGACTTCGAGTTGTTGCTTATTGCGCGGTCGTACAGTCAGAGATACTAACATCCATACACACTTCGAGTTGTTGCTTATTGCGCGGTCGTACAGTCAGAGATACTAACATCCTAACATCCAAACAGACTTCGAGTTGTTGCTTATTGCGCGGTCGTACAGTCAGAGATACTAACATCCTAACATCCACACAGACTTCGAGTTCTACCAGTAATAAGCTTCGGCGTTCTGCTTCACGTGACATCAAAGTGCCGCGAGTTTTCCGACCAAATGTGGTCAGGTCACAGGTCAGTCCTAAGTAGATGGCACAGTGGTGGACCAACACCACGTAAGCTGTGTCTAATCACGAGATCGTCCATCAAAGGAAACGACCAGTACACACTAGAGCCTGTCCTCCACCAGTCCTACAGTCAGCGTGCACACTATCACTAGCACTGGGTCGACTCTAGCCAACACCTTCTGACCGGTCAGTGGGCAGTCGCTCCGATACCCCTGGGTGCCTTTAAGGAGCACGTGGTGGGTGTGAAGCGGTGGTCATCGTCCGACACCTTCGCCAGGCCCAGATTTCTTCAAACAAACTTGAGTTTGAGATTTTGCTTTGAGATTTGTCCCATTGACTCAGTGTTGTAACTTGAGTACAAACTCAAATCAAGCTGATATTTTTCTCAAGTTACAGCACTCTGTCAATGGAATAAATCTTAGCTGAGTAAAATGTCAAACTTAAATTTGTTTGGAGAAATTTCGGGCCAGGAGTCGCATCCCATCATTACCAGACTGACGTCAGGTTCTCACTGAGATTTATATAGTAGAGAGCGGGGACAGCGTTTAAACTGCTAGTAGTTCTGTTTACCCGAGTGTTTGTTGTGATAGGTATTCTTTAATATACATGTATATAATCTGTCATGGCCATACAGACTTGTACGTGCCTGTGTGTTCGTGCGAGCGTGTGTGTTCGTGCGAGCGTGTGTGTTTGTGTGCGCGCGTGTGAGAGAGAGAGAGAGAAGCCGGGTTAACTCTGCGCCGTTATGTCGGGTTCCCAGGTCACGTCTACTCCACAATAGACGGAGGTCACAGTCGATGTGCATTTTGCTGCATTATTTGTCCGTCGTGACACTGGGACCGAACAAAGACCAACCAATTTGCTCTTTAGACTACTCGTTTCTACGTTATCCCTTAAAACCCAAATGTGAATATTCGCCGTTCTGACGTCTGACAATGATTGCCGCGAGCTCCGAAATGTCAGGTTTCAAGATATTCATATGATCTTCCGCGGTAATGTCAGTAATTGACATCTGGAATGTTTGGACAATTTCATCTGTTAATTTCATAAGATGGACAATCAGGTTTGCGCGGCCGCGAAGATCAAAGATAAATGTCGCATGTCGTCAGCATATGAAATACAGATGTTGATACGGCAAATACAGAGGGGAGGTCACATTCAGTTGACAGCTGAGTGGACAGTTAAGTCGAACTAATCAAACTAGTCTGGTAACCAACTCCAGACTGCGCTTATTAAAGGAACAAGGGCACCCCGGGGTGTACGGAGCCTAGTTTGATAACCATCACCTGTCTGAGATCAATTCCAGGTGTGCGACTTTGCCGACTCTCTCTATTTCCGTCCAGCACGACGTACAACTGTTTATAATAAATGTTTTCATTTACTTTGACTAACGTTGAATTCTACAACTCCTTGCTGCGATATTAAACGTGTCGATCCAATATTCCATGTACACTCATCATAACATTCGAACAAAGTACGCACATAAGACGGACTTCACGTTCAGGGGTGTGCATATTCATGTGTCAGGGGTGGGCATATTCATGTGTCAGGGGTGGGCATATTCATGTGTCAGGGGTGGGCATATTCATGTGTCAGGGGTGTGCATATCCATGTGTCATTCTCGTCGACCATGACTGCCAGACTGGCGCCTCACACGAAGGTGATGCACGTGAATCGTCGGAAAGGAATTGTTTGACCGTGACGTCAGCAAATACCCGACTTCCTGTGGACAGTGACGCCGACCTCGACTGACGGAAGTCGCCCACATGGCCGAGATGACGCTGTGGTGTTGTGATTATTCTGACAGGCAGCTAAACGTTAATGGACATTGGACATCATTCGTTGACGGAGCACTCTGACCGACTCCATTAGCGCCGCTGCCGTCGATATGGATACATGACACGGTGTTTACTAGTTCCACTGTCGACACTCGGTCAGATCCAAGCCAGTCATGAATGAAGTCAGTTTTGTTTGTTTTCGGGCAATGCAACTGAGCTACATGCACGAGTACGTGACTTGAACCCGCCGACATACGGGTGTTCGTACTGGGTGTGAGCCCAGTCACCTGTAGACTCCATTGTAGTTAGGTCGAAGGCTTAATGGCATTGTGTCATCCCAGCATGGTGGGAGTCGATGCAGTACACTGTACAGACCACGAATCCATTGCCACGAGTCTAGGGTTATGCCGACAAGTGCTCTTTCTGTTTTGTTTTGTCTGAAAATAATGTCATAGCAACCAGCGTTCGACCGCATCAAAGCCAGCCATGCAAGGCTTCGAGTCGCCAGTCTTGATGCATTCTGGAATCAGATCTTGATATATATTCTGGACTTGATGTATTCTGGAATCAGATGTTGATGTATTCTGTCTCTGAACTGTCGATGTTTCTCACGGCAATTTGCCACAACGTCCTGAGCATCACTTCAACTCCGCAGTTGGTCACTGGACGGCGACAGCGTGCTATTAGTTTGTTTGGAGACGTCTCATTATTACGTGCATGGGTCATCTCTTCTACTGGGAGCAAACTGCGACATGTACTGAGATGAGTTATCATAGAAAATATTATGACTTAGAATCCCAGTGGGCCCGGGGGTCGCGGCCCCGCCCTGCTCAGTATTCACACCCCGGGAGCTCCGGGGTACCGTCACTTGAGACATCACAGGCCAGTTGTGGCATGTCTCTAATTGTCCAAGTGCTCGTCACTCAGGGTTAAGAGTAGAATTGGAAAATAACAAAACATAGCTTATGCGCATACATGTATATACTTACGTACTCGCTCGTATAGATGCGTTATACGCGTAAGTAATTCTATTGTTGAGGTCCACACTAAGTTAGATGGATGTAGTGTCCACACTAAGTTAGATGGATGTAGGGTTCGCACTAAGTTAGATGGATGTAGACTAGTATTCACACTAAGTTAGATGGATGTAGGGTTCGGACTCGTTCATGCTTCATTTGCTCAACATTCATTGTTAAGTATCGTATCCTTCGTGGGGACTTTAAACAATTGCCCATCCAATGTGATATTTAACGATGCTGACTTTGTTTCAGCCTAATAACCTCTCCCTCCCGATCTATCTCTGGCAGTAACACAGTAACCCGCGTGACGGCGCGACAGACACGTGGCAGCGCTCTGTCATTGCGAACACTGCAGCCGAGTTCACAGTTGGCACGTTCGATTACAAAAGTGTGGTGAACCTAATGGTAACCTTTGGCCGGAACACGTCTTCGAGTTGATCGTATTACTGCCAATTTCTTCAAATCTCAGTTTTAATTTGCATCAATTAGATTTCACGATAAGACACAATTTATAGTATGCCTCTGCCTACTTCGGCGTGGGAACTCCCTACTAGTCTGGGGATGTGTAGGCCTACGTACGGAGCTGCTGGCTTCAGTTCATATTTAAACAGTGTAACTTACTGTAAGGAAATACTGTAACTCTTCAATATAGTAAGGGGATTACTAGTAAGTTAATTTTAATGCGTGTTCCTATTCCATGGCAGGTAATGGGCAAATTTATTATCTCGATAATGAGCTAAGGTCTACATTATTCGTGTTTTTCAAATTCTGTAGTCCATTTGGCATTACGTGAAATTACGGCTACTATATGACAGGTTTATGAATGAACACATTCCATAAAGACGTCGATATAACACACTGCCGTTGCCTGGTAACTCGGCCTAAATTAGGGCAATAGAGTGCACGGAGTGGCGAATTAGAGTCAGCTCGTAGACAATGGGTCCAGTCCATTGATGGACATCTACGGGCTCAGTTGGTGAACTTTGAACCTATGGCAGCGCGCTCATTTCGCCAAACAAACTCAATCCTGCCATTTCTTATCATGTTAGATTGCGTCTATAGGTCAATCTATATAATTGCAGGCACTGTATGGTGCAATGGATTGCTGGCCCAAACTGTCAAATGACACTCATAATGGCCCAATACAAAATAAGTTGATAGTATTTGCGTACAGCTGATAATTGGTGATGTTATTTGATCACACTTTGTCCCAGGTGTGTACACACGGCATGTGATAATATTAGCTGCAATAAACATGAACGACTATTGGACATTGAAGAGCGCCATGTTGACCGTTGCGTGTTACATACATGTGACGTAACACAACAACCAGCGATAGTTTTCCAGTGGAGTACGTGACTGACACACAATGTTTCCCGATAGTTTTCCAGTGGAGTACGTGACTGACACACAATGTTTCCCATCAGTCCGGGTCGCTGAAGCGGACGCTACCTGCAATCCTGTGACGTATTTCCGCTAGATCACTCCTGAAAGACCGTTTGGTTCCCACAGTCCACTAATTGACGTCACATCAAGAAGCGTAAATGCCAATCGGGATTGACTGTCTTTTGGAGGCGTGATGATTACAAGGCCAACACCGGCAACACCAGATATGTCATCGCCACGAATATTCGAGAACATTTCAACAAGCATAATATAATACTTGTACTCACTATCGAGTCCTCGTGTCTTGTTTATGGGCCAGGGAGGCAGGGAGGCCATTTCAGTGCAACAGTGGCGCGCGTGCTGGCAGTTACGGGACACATGGAGACCGGCATCTATACGCACTTTTAACTTAATGACGAAATATACAAACAGGACAGGACAGGACATTTAATTTTGTTTTCAACACACGAGCTTAAACAACGCGCTTATAACATATAGCGACGATTAATAAAGTAAAGCACTTTGGCCTTGTGGAGCAGTCGATGTTTGCAACCACAGCAAGGCCACACGCTCGTGATGACATCTAAAGAATTCTTCCAATAGTGTACATGTTACGTCATGTACATAGATTGGCCTGGCTCACTGTTGCCTCATAGCTGTCTGGCGGGCTTTTATTTTCAGTGGAAAAATATTTCCAACGTACCGGTACACATGTTGTAAAATTTGGATGCTGAACACAATGTTCCAACGCTAAACCTTCCTCCGCACGATGAATGTAACATGTACTATATTGTTCATGTTGTTGTTGTTGTTGTTGTTGTTAATTGGGGCTTAAAGCCGCTTTCAAGAACGGGCTCATATGCGGCTTATATTGTTCATGTAATCATGTATTAATATTATTGAGTGGTAGTTCCAGCCCCTGGCACTCTTGTCAGACTTGAGGCTGTTCCATCTGTCAATGATGGACTACGTTACTGCCCGCCGGATGTGGGGTAATTATATACACTGTATCCACCATGCGTCAACCTCGCCACTCACAATTATATACACTGTATCCACCATGCGTCAACCTCGCCACTCACAATTTCAAGTAGTGCCGTACGCTTAGATACTAGCAACTAGTGCATTGTTGCAATCAAGCTTGAAATTAAATAATTATACGAAGTTTTCTTTAATATTCAGCCTACTAGTGCCTCACAAAGCTTTAAGCTATATTAAGCTATACTGAACATCTCTGAACAGGTAGGTGCACAAATACTTGAGGAGCCCGGCACAAGGGACAATGCTCATTGGCCGTATGATGCTCATTACATCGACAAAGCACCGACTACGATGATTATATCGACAAAGCACCGACTACGACGATGATTATAATCGACAAAGCACCGACTATACGATAATAATTAACAACGTGTAATTTCGCGTCTTGACCATTGAATGTATCAGCCTATTGAACAACCACGACATTGAAATGTATAAGCCTATTGAACAACCACGACATTTTGCTTTCATATATACTTCCACGGATAACAATTATAGCCTTTGTATTTATGACGATAAATACTAGTAGTCAGAGACGTAATTGTAGTAATTTAGTGTACTAGCATTATTGATAATCGCCGTGTTTTCGGTGGTAACGCACTTGTGGATTTCGTACCGTAGATGAAATCACTTAATGAGTTGCTCGGATATTCTTATGTTGGCGTTAACTATCGCCGAGGTTTGTGAGCCGACCATTGTGTGTTCCGAGTGTTGGTGGCGATCATAACAGCGCGATTAGCTCCATAGACTCGCGGAGTAGATCTCTGGCAACAGCCACAGGGCTCAGCAGTTTAGCGCCACAATACAGGCGAGCTTGATAAGTGATTCCTCTGAAAAAGGCCAGCAGAAACAATGCGTGTTTCATCACTGCTTGCCCGCCACAAGATGCTCGTTGCTTTGATCTCGTCGCGGCCATTTCATACAAGTTTCCCTTGTTGTGAGGAACTGACAAACCATTGTATAGCGTAGGACGAGTGCATTGTACAGAAGGGTGGATAACTGTGTTTGCTTGCGCTTTATCTGATACAAAAGTTGAGTAATTCCGGCAGATAACTCGTAACAAAAAGTAACGCGGGCCAGCCCTCTGTGGATTACAGAAACACTGGCGAGTTGGGACGTACTAGTATTTCCTTATTTCCTTGTTTCCTTGTGGGCTAACAAAGGAGGCATTTACCAGTCTTGTCTATGTTACACCATTGCTTCGACGCAAGGGGGACAATCCGTGCTTAATCGCTCCGAAACATTCGCAAGTATTCGTGAAGTGAATCTGTGTTCTTGATCCAAACCGATTAACCGATGTGATAAGATTAAGGGAATATTTCGATCAATCAAACTAAACTGAAGGCAGAATGTCCAATTGTCAAAATTGGAGACGTGAAATGATCAAACGGCTTCCAAGTCTCCACTAGACAACGTTCTCTTTATTCCAACTGTTCGTTGTTTGAATTCTCCCACAGGGCATTCACCATGCATCCGTAATTGCAATTGTCTTTATTTGAATATTTTCTCTCCCAGTATAATAACATCAGCTTTTAAATAAATAAATAAATATATTTATGCCTCCTGGGAGTTTTTAAAAATGCATACAATCACAGATTCAGTTGTAGGTTTGGAGCGAATTGGAGTTAAAGATGCAAAGCACATGCAAAGTACATGCACATACCAGGGTTAGGGTTAGAGTTAGAGTTACTGCTCGCAGTATTCAGCGTCATCATTATTATTAATCCCTGTCCTTAGTGGGTGTTTCTGCAAACCTTCTGGGCAGGCTGTTGATTGGCTGCCGTCGCTACTGGACGGTCACCGATCAACAGCCGTGTTTCAGCTAAGGGAGAAAACCACCGTTTGGATTTTCCATTGGAGCTGATCCTCGAGTTACATCCCTTTGTATAACATGCGACGATTCTCTTCTCCTTTACATATTTCTTTAATAGTGGTAATCGAGAATAATGGAACACGTTTTATAATATAAAATAATTTTATAAAACATAAGAAATATAGGAATTGTATACTTACAGTCTAAATTAGTGAAATTTGACATTATTCATAACATATATCATGCTCTACCTACAGCGCTTTACGTTTCAGTTTCATAGTCTACACCGGAAGTATGAAACTGAACCGTCAAG
>JAULBO010022235.1:0-13600 GCA_032355325.1 Clypeosectus delectus | reverse complement strand
CACCCCCCCCCCCCCCACACACACACACACACACACACACACACACACCGTGGCGCACACACACACACACACACACACACACACACACACACACATACACACACACACACGTGCAAGCACACACACTCACGTGCACGTACATAAACAAACCTGCATCTAATGTATGGCTCTATTACCTACAACTCCATCCGACTTCCAAACGTAAACTTATCTCTTTCAATAAACTGCACCCTAATCTGATATCAAACCATAAATTGCACATCCACGTGCCCTCATACGAAACATAACTCAATTGTATTGACGTACAGTAGGCCTATTAAATCCACAGTGTACATCAGATACTCCCTATAACTAGATACATGCCGATTGTTTTGTGCAACGGTCTTCCAATTGTAGTGGAGCCCTACAATTGAAGTTATGTGCAAATAGTGTAGCTGAGCTCTACAAGTGCTTCGTGCACGCCATAGGATGAAAGCACCCAGTAACGCTATTAACACCTCGTTATGCTACTGGGACATCAAGTTTATAGAAACCATTGAAACCTGTAAACGGATTCCCAGCGTGGTTTACAATTCAGATTATGTCAGCAGAATGCGTGCGGCACACTCTGCCTCATCAACCTCCAATCATGCACACATCATTTGCCTCAACGACGCATGCAACAGCTATACCTTGCTTCCAGACTCAAAGACGTCTATATTCGTATCGCCGACACTTCACTCACACCAGACCCAGCTCTTTAACCCCAGATAGCATTAGTACGACGCGAAAGTCATCACTACCTCTCCTAGTCGGGACATTCTCCCACCTGAAGACCAATGTGGAACACCATCAGGGCATTTATCCTGCCTGGCACTAGCTGATGTACATGCAGTGCTAGATCATGATGCGCTTAGCAAAACGGAATAGCTATCTATAGCTATCAATCCATCCATCCATACATCCATACATATATATATATATATATATATATATACTGTATCTATCTGCATGTACCTATCTATCTAGCTATCTACCTTTCAATCCAGCTATCCATCCATGTTCAACCATCCAGTATCTATTTGTATCTAAAAATGTATCTACATATATTGTGGAATCGGCCGCTGTGTTACACAATTTTCTTGTGGAAAATTATAAGCCCATGTTATCCTCTAGCAAACTGTCTATATAGTAAATAGCTAAATACGACCCCATTATTTCACAAGCATGAACCTTGCTTCCAACAGGGTACTTGAACCAGTATCCTCTCTCATTTTAAGCTAAATTGTTAAATATTGTTAGAAACGTACACCACGATTCTGCAAATAGCCTTTGTGTACATTGTAGGTGTTTTCAGGATCGCCACGGCAATGCAGGATGTACATGTATCTGAGAGACGTGTCGGTACTGTAACACAGACACAAAGCACGCGTGGCTGGGATATCACGATGCTATATACCGTACAACTGATGGACATTTGATTACGCTTTGGTATCCATTCACGATAAAGAAAATATACTAAAAGAAAAAACCCACACCAACACACTGTTTGAAAGAGTGTTTAATCTAGACATACGAGCAAATAGCTACACCAATCGCCTCGCGACTATTTATTTTAGTATGTTCTTACAGTTGCTAGCTGTTAGCGGATAGGTGTCGGGATGACTGTCAAATTGTGGAGGTCACTTGGCATTGCACTCAGTAGAAGCGCGATGACCTCGCCGATGATCTCAACCGTCATCCATCAACTGAACACTATGGAGAGGCAACTGACGATCTCATCAGCATGACATTAATGTGTTAGCTCTATGTACCGGTAATTGAAGATGCTCACGTCAGGTTTTGTTATGCTACAATCCGAGGAATGTGAGGCATCAATGTATTATACCTAGTTCGTATCCTGGCTGATACTATAACACATATTGCGGAATGATAGTGTACTAGGCGAAATATGTAGGGTTACTGGGTTACTCTATGATTTATCGACGTGAATTGCAAATAAAAACACAAAACACGATGTTTTGAATTTGCATGAAATATCACTGGCATGATACAGATGAAAATATGTAATTTATTTTTGAGGAAAGGAGGTCTTCATTGTATGAAGGAGCTCAAGACAGTGAACTTACCAATGGCATTCCGATAAAAGACTCATGAACCATGTTGCATGATTGTGATGTGCGGATATAATGTGGCACTATACTCCAGCCGTCTAGCCATTGTACTCAACATGAGACATTGCAATTGTATTGCAGCGATGAAGATGCCGGATCACGGAGAAGACGCCGGATCCTCGAATTTGTTTTCCGAACCACTCTCCACTCTGCTATCCTCCCCATTGACGACCGTAAACCACTGCGTTTAAAATAACGCATTCCCCTCTGACATTTGATTAAAAGAATAAAATAGTATTACGAATAAACACGAATGTTTCGGAACCGCTTTCTTTTCACTGTCATAAATTAATCCACCATAATTAATAGCAAATATAGGAATAATTTACCTCGCATTTAAGTATATCCAAATATAATCATTGATATCGTGCTAACTTCTTCATAATCGGGGTAGGTACGCGTTGATTATACGATATCTTGATACTCGAAGTTGACTTTTTTTACTTTGACGTCATCAGCTTGCTCAGATGTATCCAAAGTATGTCAGTAATCACATGTATATGTGATTTTAATCGCATTGACTTCGTGCGAGACATAGATAGTGTTTGCTGCCAACTGTACGTCATCCACAGAAGATACCCTGATCTCGGGATTCCATCTGCATAGCCAGAGCCATCTGAACTGAATCTAGAATCCGATTTTTGCATTCCTTAGTAAGGCACCTCTGTGCTTCAAATGGATAAAATGTACGTCGAAAGTTGAAGCATATCATGCAGGTTTCTCGGCGTTCGTGATTGAACATACTTAATCGTATTAGTAATCGTTCCTTGCACATTGGTTTATCATCAGAGTTGCAAATTATTATCACTAGTCAACGCTATAATTGCATTGACGTTCAGCACATTTGTGTGGTTTAACGAACCATTGCCATCTTCGCTCTCCGATCCAAGACCCCGAGCCATTTCTTGACCGGGAAATCGACACACGGTGACATTGAATCCCGTCAATTGGTATGAAACGTATGCCAGAATGAACTTTAAAAACGACCATTACATGCCGAATTGCAATCGTATAACATTATGATTGCATGCCCAATGGCTATCGTAGTAAAATGAAGATTGCATGCCCAATTGCAATCGTAGTGAACTGATGATTTCATGCCGAATTGCAATCATAGTACAAATATTTCATGCCCAATTGCTATCGTAGTATGATTATGATTTCATGCCCAATTGCAATCGTAGTAAAATGATGATTTCATGCCCAATTGTAGCTCCACTGTGCAAAGTGCATACATCGCGCATTTCGATCATTACGGTACTAACAGTGTAGGTTTCATGACCCCTGCATTCTAAATCAGGAAATATAGGTCCGAAGTCCTACGATGTTCAACTTCATAACAGACACCTACTGCTGCTACTGCTGCTACTGCTGCTACTGCTGCTACTGCTGCTACTGCTGCTACTGCTGCTACTGCTGCTGCTATATGTGCGTAAGTTGGCATACACCTAAGACAATTGTCAGTAAAGAAGTTTTGAGAATGTACCTCATACACACGTTCTTAGGACATACGAATTGTCTTAGCTAAGAACGTTTCTAGAATACGGGTTCAGACATCAGAGATATTACACATCTGCTCGCGTGCCAACGGAATCAAACCGAATAATTACATAACGATATTTCAATTAACTAAAAAAAAAAGGGGTGCCATTGTTGTTACGAATTATGCTATCAGCAGGTGCGCGCACTTATAAATGAACACGGCGTATGATACACACGATGCAGGCTATCTCAATCTCATACATGTATGGCTGTCCATCAGTAAACACCATCAGGACTGGCACACTCGGAATACAGTGGTAATTCTGTGTGGGGGAAAGGTGATGCCACGCTATCAGTACAGGATTGAAGAGGGCGGAATCAGTGTCATCCTTTATGGACACAGGGACTGGTAAATACTACGGCGCAGAAACCAAACAGACACGTGTCGATGGCGCGTGTTATGACTAAGGTGATTTTCCGCCTAGTCATCATTCAGATAAGTTTGCTAAAAAAAAAATACATTTATAATTACATAGATCAATATTAGTTGATTTGCTTTATAAAATAAAATATTTACCTTTGTTTGAGTATGTATGCATAACTTCATAAATGATATCTCTATTTTACAATATTGGTTGCTAGTTATTTGTCGAATTATATTATAATAATTATGACAGTACTGTATATTAGGTAAAACTATATTAGTACATATTTAGTAATTTGCTGTAGCAATTCATATAATTGCTTATAATAAAAACAACCATACCATACCATCACTATGTATAAGTGTTTCACTGACACAATCATTATATTACATGTATAACACCAATGGACATACTTGTACAAAGCAAACAATTTCAAACCATAACAGAATTATAAGAAGCTACATTTCAAAATGTTTCAGACCGATATGTTAACTCGACTTTCAAGCCTCAGACAACACTGGATCGTTATTAACTGTTAATAAGGAACTTGGTATCAACTGTGATGGCGGGCGCATTACTAATAGGTAATAATACTGCCAACCAGCCATTGTATGCCAGAGGAACGGAACTTGAGATCCATTTAACCCTCACCTCGCACAGGCTCCCAGAGGCAAGGATGCTCTATCAGATGTTTAGTGGTTACAAGTGCCGCCTATGGGGCTGTAAACAGTCAGAGTTGTTGCGTGTCAGTAACGTATCTCGGCATTACGAGATAAATCGATGTTTTCCGATTGCAGGTTGGCGACTGGGAGATTCACAATTGCAAGTGGCTGGGTTACCCCATTGAAATGTGAAGTAATTTTTGGTGACTTATAATGAATCAGTTAAGTTGTTTTGACAATATGCTTTCACAGTTTTGAATATTTACCCAAAAATTATATAACATTTTTACAGATAATAATGTACATGTATATACACTAAATGTGCATGAACACGTGTTAGTATTGAAAAAACCCAATTGCAATCAACGTCAACATTAATTCCAACACGAAGTCTACACATACACATAATTATGTCACTACTAGTAGGAATTTCCATTTTCAAAACGGCACTTAACTGATTAAATTAAATGATATCGCCGCACTGTCATATTATCATAGTATTTATCTAAGAGTAGAAGGTACAGCCGGTGTACACGACGTGTGTGTTGGCAAACACCAAAATGGGTGATGCCCGCATTCCCTATACATAACCGTCCATTCACGAACATCCACGAACCTTTAACTCACTGCGTAGTGCGCATACTTTTCAAGCGTTACCTTGCGAAGAAACGTCCAAGGTAACCGCTGCGCACTCTCCCGTTTGTTTAGCGGTAACTCTAGTCATATCAGCTGCCTCTGGAGTTGTGGCCCTTCCTTGTCTACCAGGTGGCACGCATCTCCATCGTAGAATCTCTGTATATCAGCGATGGTGTCAAAACATTATCTAAACTCATTTCGTAGTGGCGTTTCCGTTTCTTTTAAAGGTACATACATGCTACCGTAGAACCAAAGTGAGATATTTCTATTTACGCAGGTTACGAAAATCGTATACTGGCAGAATCATTTGCCCTGTTATTTCGATATACTAGTATATGGTCTACATACGGACATTGCCTATACATGTAGTATACGAGTAGGCTATAGTACGGCATTGAACCGTAGATACAAAGCGTGGATATGATAGATTTGCTGTTAATGTTTGCTGTTGTGTTTTACGTTTAAAAAATAGAGATCGAGAATACGGACTTTGGACAACGTTCCGTCTAGACAATGTCATGGATGAAGTAATAACATAAAACAGTAACATACAGAAAACACACGCCCACTGCGACGTCACATGATAAGATAGATTCTAGAAGCTTGACAGACACAAAAATGTCAGCTATCCTTATAAGCTGTGTAGGATTCGACATGGCCCATTTACCCGTCGCAACTGAGTTCTAAACCGATATGTAACCTCCTTATTGGTTTCTAGTATTATAACTGACACGTGTTCGCGGAATGTAGTCTATACATGACAGAGTATCGTACATCAACAAGCCCAACTTTAACACTACGTCTCTGAGTACGCCTGCACGGAGATGTCGTATGTACACTGAATAGCGTACCTACAGTATCATATAATAATGTAGTTACCGGTATAGCTCAGCAGCACACCCAGTGCATGCTATGATTCTAGTCATCTACAGGGTGTGTTCAACACCATGTACAGACAAATTTACGTATTATTATTATTATTTTCTTCATTATTTAAATCATCTTCATCATCACTATCATCATCATCATCAGTACAATAGTCACAAACAGCACCATCGTCATCATTTCCACCAATACTCATCGTAATCAGTAACGTTATATAGCAATAATCATCACTATAATCAACATCGTCATAATCGACATTGTTATCATCATCATCATCATCATCAGTACAATAGTCACAAACAGCACCATCATCATCATTTCCACCAATACTCATCATCGTAATCAGTAACAGTATAGCAATACTCATCACTTTAGTTTAAGCGTATTTATTGACCAGAAATGTCAAGGGATTGGGAAAAAGCATAATGCTTACGAGACCCGTTCCCTAGTAGGTTACAAGATATAAAGTTAATTCATATGTACAAACAAATTCTCAAATACAATTGGATACATTAAAGGTACTCATCACTATAATCAACATCGTCATAATTGACATTGTTATCATCATCATAATCAACAATCATCATTGAAATCGCCATTTCGTCCCTATCATCGTCAGTATTATCATTATTATTATTATTATTATTATTATTGTTAATACTATCGTGAGTGGCACCTGCACCTAAAAGCTGCAAGCTTTTTAAAAAAATATGTGAAATTAATTCAGACATTATTATAACCCAAAACGTTAAATCAAACACACGTTACAGAGATCATCACTTGCATATCACCTGTAATATGTGGATGCATGTTAAGTTACCCTCGGTACGTGATAAAGTTTGAACTGCCGACGTAATTACGCAAAATAGTCGCTCGTAATTAACTTGCAATCAGACCAGTTTTTTTTCCTTCGTAGAAAGTCTGCGTTATCCGCGGCCGTGCAGAGGGAATGTGTATCTCCAGAAGGCCGATGTAGAAGACGGACTCGAAGCAAAGATGTTCTCTGATCACACTAATAACCCTTACGAATGTCAGATACTATTTAAATGACGACCAGTTATCTCCGCTATGATAACTGGTGTGCAGGGTTACCGTTCCTGGTTAGCCCGTTGCCCTCGCGTATGGGAGCATATGCCACGTGTAAACACGATGTCGTGACTTCAAAGACTGAAAGATGTGTCTACTGAGGTATATTATGTCGAGACTGCATTTTATTCTGTATGCGTTTTAATTAAAAGTTAGTGTACGAAAAGAAATAATGATGATACAAATCTATGTTGTAGATATTATCATAATTAGATATTGTGAATACTAGTTTAATAGAAAATTAATTGTATTGATTAACTTTAAAACATGTTATTAATATCATCGTCTTTGTCATCACCATCATCATCGCCGTCGTCAGCATCACCACAATTGTTATTATTACTATTACTGTTATTATTAGTAGTAGTATTGATGTTACTGTTACCGTTTTACATCATAATATCGACGAAGAATTGCATTTCACATAGAGTTCCTGTAATCATTGCGTGTCATACTTAACGCATACACTTCCCCTCATAGTTAAGTTTCATCAATGAAATGTAAAATCTTCGAGTGTGCTGGCTGCGCTCTTAACTGTGGTATAGGTTATCCAGTTACAATATAACGATGTGGCAATGATAAAAGTAAGGAACTGAAAGAATCTTTTAAAAAATAAGCCACGAGTGGAAATGATCGGTTCCTGAACATTTCTTTATAAATGCCATGAAATACAGTACCGGTATAATACGCAAATACGAAGATGAATAAATCTAAATATCTACCCAACTGGAAAGACAATCCGAATGAGTTAGCACTTGATGATTAATTTTGAGGTGACAGTGTGATTACATAGTCTCGAATTAGAGGTCTCAGGAACTGTATTCAGTGACATTTTATTCGTAGCATAATATATAATGTTAGGTCACCGTGACATTTAAAGACGTTTATATAAGCAGTGACCAGTTGTCATCTTATGACATACATTATTCAATCAACGAATTTATAATTCCACATAGATATGAAGGGCTATGTGCTAAAACTAGCTAAGTCAGACTTAGGCTGTTTTGGAATACTAGAATTGGTACCAGTAGAAAGCGTGATTCATGCTGCATCCATCAGTATACATGTAATAATTTTAAAAAAATAAATAATATGTGTATTTGTATATGGCGCCATGCACCATTACCCAGTGCTCTGTGTGACTTTCAAAATGAGTTCCTTGAGCAGTCAGACAACGTTTTTTTGCTCTCCTGAAAAGTTGGAAAAAGTGACTTGGGTGGTGTTAGCACATTGCCCTTCATATATTGGACATGGATATAATAGACCACACAACAGAGATCTGGGTATATACCTAGATGCCAGCCATCTGATCTACCAGCTTTAAAACCTTGATTACTAGAATCTAATAATTATCTTCATTGTCTGGCATTCAGTCAGATTGTCTATACGTGGAAACGTTCATTAGCCCTGGAATTGAAAATAACGAACTAGGATAACAACAAACGGCACTATTATTTCGCTGGGCCCCACGCAATGACATAACGGATGGACGAGAATACAGGAATGACACCGGCCCAGGCGGTGCGTGGTTAACGCCCGTAGAGCAAGGACTAAGCAAAACATCAAGGGGGTTGCGTGAAATTGGTGCAACCCAGAGGGCAATGTCCTTGGCAAGAGAACACGGAAACCCGAGTGATGTCATTGGATGTAGTGTTACCTGGATAACGCTCCTCATAACATGTCTTTATCAGTAGGAGGAACTAATTTATCGGATATGATTTCCTTTTTCTCCTTAGCATATTTTGCAGAGACACGCGGTAAACGATTACGCACATTATAGCCGGCGGTAACCGAGTGAAAAGAACCTGCCAGAGAGTGTTGCCTCACCCTGAGCTATTGCAGAACATTGTGTCTTCAGACAGTGTGTGCAGGCGCTCGAACACACGAAACTGTAATAACCCACTACCCATCCCCCCCCCCCCACCCATCATTCCCAACTCGGCCCCACCCCCACTCGCATGCATCTCCACCACTATCACAACGATCATTGCAACCACTTAATATACTATACTTTACTTACAACCACTGATACACACTGACACGAGCAAAGGCATCCGGTCTATAGAACTGTCTAGTTAGTTAACGTTCACTTTTGGGTTAGAAGAACAATTGTTGCTAAGCGTGCAGCCATGAAACAGCAAGGTAAACTTAAACGAAAATAAAGTGTTATTTAGCATGTGAACATGGCTGTATAGTAGTCTGTATACAGACCCTGTTCTCAACGAAATACTCCTATTCCAAATCTCTCCCATGAACAAAAGCAAGTCTAGATTTACTGAGGTTAAAGCTTTTCAGAGGCTCCTTTCATATATATGTTATACCCATCAGTAGAATTTATTAAAAAATAATTTGCTTTCATCCTCTGAGACTATTGATAGTCTACAGTAGTGGTAGTATCCCCAGAAGTAGAAGTAGTAATAGTAGTAGTAATAATAATAATAGTAATAGTAGTAGTACATGTAATATAAATAGTAGGAATACTACTAGTAGCAGCATTATTAATTAATCTATAGACGAGAATAAACTGAACATTATATCCCGAATTATTATATTCTCCTTGTGGGTCTTGTGTGTTATACTCAGTGTGGTCTTTGGGCTGCAAACTATTTTGTCTGCTGAGTCTTATAGAAGCACAACAGTGCATATCAGGTGTCGATGTTCGGTGCTATAGATGCTGAAGTGAGGACCAGGGCTGGGGGAAACAGGTTACAGATCCATGCATGCGTTTCTAACGCCCATATTTCCGCTGTTAGCGTTTTTTTAAACATGATAATAATAAATATGCAATGCTCTGTCCTGGGGGAGAGGACTGTGTGATAAATAGTATGATTTACCATTTCAATATTCTCAAATTAAGATTCACACAAAATTGCATGCATTTCTATTATTATTCACACAAAATTGTATGAATGCCTATACAAATTTACATATTACCTTCATTTTATATATATATATATATATATATATGGAGCATACATGAACAATTGGGACATATACTAATTTATAGTTTTACGCGCGTTCATCGCTGTCATATTTTATTATTATCGCAATTATTGAAGTGGAAATTAGAGATAACATTTAGAGGTGAAATTGAAGCTATCCATAAATGTTGTGGGCACAATAATGGTCTATTTCACCCTAAACTGGCAACATGCCCCCTTAGCGCTAGTCAACATATGTCATCCAATCAGATTGCCTCCCGGGGAGATATCACGTGCGATAATATTTCACGTGCTGTCCTCTCGTGCCCATTGCAAATTAATTCTGGGTTGTAACAATACCCCTGGGGTGAGGAATCATGTCTTAGGGCCTAAGTAAATCTATTTAACGGAACTGAAAAATGAACTGATATCTGCCAATCAAAGATAAATAACACCATTTGTGCGGAAGTCATTGACGTGTCAAAAAGTAAAAAGACATTAAGCCAGTGTTCGTTGTAGTCTGGAAATGAATTACTGCTAATGTGTTATGAATCAACAACACACACGTGCACACGCACCCCTATTATACACACACACACACACACACACACACACACACACACAGACAGACAGACAGACATACATACAAACACACAGACATACACCCATCCACACACGCATAGACACATACACTCACCCTCATACACTACATACACATACACATACACACACATACACTACACACACACACACACACACACACTCACATACATACAGACACACACATACACACACACACACACACACACACATACACACACACACCACATACTACGGTATTTAGGATAAACATGGATTAATAGCACATATACCTTATATTACATGCTGAAGCTGAATCAATTGTAACTGTTATAATTACCGATCATGTTACCTCTTTCCTCGGTAATAAATTTACCCCCCTCGTTATACTTTTGATTGTGAACAATTTTGAAGTTCACCGCTGTAAACGTCTTTCCAGCCAAGCTATATTTGTTAGTGCATCATAACATGTTCTTGTCGACTAATGACCTAACATGTGTAGTAATTTATACACGTTGAGAGAGGTGTATTTTGAAATCCACCATCCGTAATCTCCCCCCGAGTGAGAGCCGGGGATGTTGGGGGTGTTAAGCGGCAATTTAGGTGTGATTAAACAATATACGAAGTAAATTAACGTCTCGTATTTCGCTCCGGAAGTTTCTGTAAACTCCATAATTGAGTTACTCAAGCTTGTAATAGAGTGAGAGTTAGTTGTGCGAGCAGAGGCAAGTAGCACCACGTGTGGAATATGAGTGTCAGCTTTGCGCGTGGTTTGAAGTTAAGATTGCTAAATCTAGATTTCCTTAAATGACTTTTTATAATTATTCTAATTACTACACGACAATCTTTTAATCCTCTTTCGAACTTGCTGTTTTCCACTAACTTGTCAATATACACTCGATGTTTTTGGAAGTTGTTATTGAATGTTTCCCCCCAGGTTTACGTAAGTTTGCCAAGCCATAATTGGTTAGAAGACATGTGTTTTATAAGCATCCCAATTACTATGTATAAGTCAGACTTTATATACGTAAATATCTGGAGGGAATATTTACAGCTATCATATTATGCAATTGGGATGCGTTGGAATACATGTATACTAGTATTGCTCTACTGATGATGTTGCTGCTGTTGTTGTAATTCAATTGGGGTTTATAGCCACGTTCAAGATTATTACACTCATATCAAGGTTTGCATGCATGTGATGATTATCTGGTTGTAGTACTATAAAAAAAATAAAAAAAAATTAAAAGTCTGGATTTCTACCAGTTTTATAGTTGCTCTATTTATTGAAGATTTATTGACCATCCAAGCATATCAGGAATGCATAAATTGTGGTGATATTTTCAACCAAGCTTGTTTGTTTATTCTATACTAGAACAAATTTGTGTAATTAGTCTGACAAAATATGGAAGTTCATTAAAAATATATATATTATAATTATATATATATATATATATTATTCACCCTAGCTAAACGTCGATATTTGTTTATCAATACTAGAAAACGAATATTTTTAAAATTGGTCTGACTAAAATATGGACGCTCATTTCAATAAAACAAAAAAAAAGATATAAAAGAGTATTCATTATTCGTGGCCCTGAGAAATGCATGGGGATTTGCTGGTTTCGATATTGATTCTTTATTTCTTGCGCGATGTTGACGATGGATTACCGATGTAATACCAAAGTAAATACCTGCCCCTAACACCAACAACCGCAGGTGTGTTAGCTGACCGGTCTCAATGTCATCCATACTCGACAAGGTCACTATTACTCGACGGCGTCCTGAATACAACCTCTCCGACACCAGCATGATCAACGTCCGTATTCGTGTCTGGATGCGTGTCATGTTGTTTGCGCGCGCGCGCGCGTGCGTGTGTGTGTACGTATGAGAGCGTACGTGCGTGTGTGTGTGTGTGTGTGTGTGTGTGTGTGTGTGTGTGTAGTTTACCTAATAACAGACAGATAGAAATACTAATTTCGATAACGATCTCATTATTAATAATATTTTACAATATACCGATTTTGTAAAATACTAGTATTAATATTTTGAACAAACCCCCAAATAACAGTTTAGAAAGAAAACATAACATGAATAGATAACAGAATATACTGGGTTTTCTCTTGCTCTTGGATTTAAAAAGCGATACGTATGTCTCTTTAATATTGACCATTTAATATTGACCAGTTAGAATAAAATACATACTATTACTAAGTGCAGTGTTCTTTCTGCTGTTGTTTATATATGTAAAATGTTTGGCGTACATCCAATTGTTTTAGTAACGCGCAAAATATAGTTCCAGGGACCTACATTGTATATTATACGATAAGTATGAATTATGGGGCACCACTCCCCAAAGAATCCAGTAATTTGGAAATTGAATTCTGATGATATCCTTTCTGATCAACAACTGCTTTACGAAGGCAAAGATTATTTTGCTTATAACGCAGGTCGACTATAATTATATTACATGTATTGCGTGTACGATGACAACTGCCTGTATACTACATCGTGACTAGAGTAGGCAAACTCTATTGCATGGCGTTCCAGAATAGGAAGATAAGAAGACATTCATTGAAATAGGTTTACAGAGAGATGTAAAACGAAGCAGATGCCGAAATGGTGATGAATGTATTTAATACTTAATAACATTTGAAAAAAAAGGATGGTTTCAAATGTTAAATTGACAATAGGAAATACTTTTATTACCATTCATATAAAATTGTAGGAATCTGATTGGTCGAGAGCCCAAGTGTACCACGCCGTGTCGA
>JAULBO010022234.1:23582-34856 GCA_032355325.1 Clypeosectus delectus | reverse complement strand
GGCATGATATTCCAGTGAACTAGCACTATAAAGACTGGTGAAATACCCAGACTGGCACAGCAGTCATATACACACACAAAAACACACATGCATACACTGCATACACGCCGTGATATGAGCCCGTTCTTGAACGCGGCTTTAAACCCCAATTAACAACAACAACTTGGCCTACATTTATTTTGCTTTTAAAAACATAGATACTGTATCATCTATGTGTAGTTACCCAAACCCTTCCATTCACTTAAATGAAATTCGGATTACATTGGAAATATGGTAATTATATACTAGTATATGATACATGTACAACAGAATAAAATTAATTTGACCTACAATGCAGAATACCATTTAATAGCGTTAACTATTTTGTAAATAATGCAATGATAAAGTCCTTGGTGTAAATTCATGCATAAAATCACAACAGAGACATTAATCATTATCCATTAAGTTTGTGTTTTATCTATACATGTACTAGTGTTTTTAAAAATTTTGGTTTTTGGTTAGGATTAAATTTTGAAAAAGTTATCCAACGTGGAATCTTTTACGTATATTTTAATATCGTACATTGTATTTATTAATCAGATCCATTCGTACTACTATTAGTATTACACCCAGGTGTTCAACATTCCATTTGATCTTGTGTTGTGTGTCAGCACTATAACCTAATATAATACACGTGAAAATTACCGTCAGTATCATATTTCTGGCCATGTGCGGACCAATTCGAGCGGATGAGGACATTTCTTACTAACAGTTCTAGTTTTGAAGACCATTAATGTATGACCATGTCTATTGTAATCAAACACGAGCTGTGTTTGGATTCATCCTGTAAGCAATATTTGGGTATTTTGTGGAATTTATTATTGTGGTGACAAGGTTTACCCGGATCATGATAATTATCATTTCAACACATCGCAAAATGCATCATTCTTGTAACAGTTACATGTAACTGGACTCGGTTCTGTTAGACGACCAACAGAAATAGGCGAAACCAGTCCAGTTGATGTGTTTCAATATGTAGTGCTCATGAATTAAATAGAAAAAAAACGTGTTCTTTGACCGAAAATATATAATTCCTGGAGTAGTAATTTATGGATAGTGAGTACTGTCGGAGTAGTAATTTATGGATAGTGAGTACTGTCGGAGTACTAATTTAGTAATGTATGGATAGTGAGTACTGTCGGAGTAGTAATTTATGGATAGTGAGTACTGTCGGAGTACTATTGAGTACTGTAGCAGTACTGTCGGAGTACTAATTTAGTAATTTATGGATAGTGAATACTGTCGGAGTACTATTGAGTACTGTAGCAGTACTGTCGGAGTACTAATTTAGTAATTTATGGATAGTGAATACTGTCGGAGTACTAATTCCTATGGTGAATACTGAATACTCTCCGCGAGTACTAGTTTGGTTTTAAATAAATTCCAAATTACATGTATTGGAATTGTGTATGTTTTGTACAGCATATTCTAGTACACTGTACCCGAGGCAGCACGCATCCACGTTCAATGACGTCACGTAAGATATTGTGTTTGTGATATTGAACGGGTCATCATGCATAACGAGCGATTGAGTACACGATCATCCGCGATGTATGAATTATGTTGTTGTTGTTGAGTTAAATGTTTTTTCCGGACCCGATTTCGGCAGGCCGGAATCACCTACGGGTCGAATGTGTGTCAGTTTCCGTC
The DNA here is from genome assembly GCA_032355325.1 of Clypeosectus delectus. NCBI lineage: Eukaryota > Metazoa > Mollusca > Gastropoda > Lepetellida > Lepetodrilidae > Clypeosectus > Clypeosectus delectus. Next base: position 33,167 of record JAULBO010022234.1, on the reverse strand, counting down.
TTGCACGGCTGGCACTGGGTATGAATGGGCTACTATATGTATACGGAGGGGATATACATGTGTGCCTTACACACACACACACACACACACACACACACACGCACACACACACACACACACACACACACACACACACACATTGTACTTTGAAATAAGGCTTGACCCACTTCTTACTCACGGGATTGTAGAGTTATTGATGACTAACTCATGACATTACACATCGGAGCGTTCAGTTCAGTAACGCCAATGTACAATTTCTTTGTTCATATGCATATATACCTTCGTGTCAATATATTTCAGAATGATTGTTTATTCTTCGTAGTGAACGTGTTGTTGGCTATCATCTGGACGCAATCTACATGTTGGCTAGAATTTATGTTTGCGTTTAAATAATGAAGTAACATAAATTGCAATTACTAGTAATACATATTAAATTTCCCCTAATAGAATGCAATATTTGCGCGCATACATTTGGATTGATGTTGAAAATTGGATATATGATCGGAAATGGTGATTAATGAACAACATTATGTTTACTTTTGCGAACAATTGATGTTTAATTAATATATTATCTAAATTATTAGCGCACCCCCACAGGGTGCATGGGCACGAAGGTCCCCAGTGTTTTCAAAATTAAATTTTACGTTAAAACTCAGGAATAATTCATTGTATTTAATATTGCCGAGTACATATACTAAAGAGAATATTAGCATTTATTTATTGTGATGGTAATTCATAGTGAAGGTCAAATATCACAATACAGTGTTCAGGTAATTGTCTGGATGAGTCAGATGTCACAGGGGAGTACAGCAAACTAGATTAACGTGGGGAACACTTCAAAACAATGTACCCGGTAGGTGAAGAGACTGAAGACCAACGCCGAATGTATTGCACCATGTTCTGCTATCTACTTCCGTATTCAGTACACCTGCTCTGTTGGCATGTCAGATTGGTAGTGACTGTGACCATCTATTCGAAGAACATTTGCAACCTTTCGGGCATCATGCATATAGCACGAGTGGGATACAGGGCACCCCACTGATCGTGGCCTACAGTTAGTGTTTAGCAGCATTTGGACAATCTCGTGCTAGCAAGTCTATAGAGGCCCACCTATTCCGGAAGTTGACATACCCGGTACTGTACAATAGCCATGCACTTTGCATAACCATGCACTTCGCATAACCATGCACTTTGCATAACAATGCACTTCGCATTACCATTTCAATCATTTAGGCAAACGGAGTGTAGCACAATTTCCTCGATCACATCGATATATGGTACATGTAGGTGGCAATGTTCTGATCAAGTAAAAGTCCACTCCACACATTTAACTGTTGCAATACTTGACAAGATCAAGCTGGTCAACCTCGATCATGTGTGTTTCCTTCCTTGGCCATCTTCTTCAAGGCTCGTGGGATGAATTACAACTGTGTTGGATGGAAGCGTGGAACAAGGACCTTCGTTGAAAGATCAAGAGAATAGTCCACTGATCCCCAATACAAGGCTCTTTGGTCAATGGATTATCAATATAATTACTAGTATCTCTTTGGTCAATGGATTATCAATATAATTACTAGTATCTCTTTGGTCAATGAGATTATCAATATAATTACTAGTAGCTCTTTGGTCAACTAGATTATCAATATAATTACTAGTAGCTCCTTGGTCAATGAGATTATCAATATAATTACTAGTAGCTCCTTGGTCAATGAGATTATCAATATAATTACTAGTAGCTCCTTGGTCAATGAGAGTATCAATATAATTACTAGTAGCTCTTTGGTCAACTAGATTATCAATATAATTACTAGTAGTCCCCCAAGGTATGGATGGGTACTACCATGTTATCAAAGGCAGATAATAAACAATCAAGGGGTAAATTCAAGTTTCTGGTGCGCTCAGGGCCGAAGCTCTTTGTAATAACTACCGTAATGGATGCTTCTACCATCTAACAGGAGGAGGATGTACAGCTGTTCTACGGCATACTAGTATTCGATGGTCTGGCCTTTCTCCCTCTTGAAAATATACGACAAATTGTTCTGGTATAATGTAAATTCGCAAAGTATATGTTAGACTGTTTCTGTAAATTCTTCACCGAGTGCATGGGCATAACGGTGATTCAACGTATCCAATTTCGTAAAGAGAAATGTTGTATGCCAAACTGAATTGTATTAGTTTAAACTGAAACCATCTTAACTCCGTGCTGTCAGTAAATCTATTTGACACGAGGTGACAATGTTCCCATGGTTGTCTGAGTATTCAATGTTTAATACATCTTCGTGATTATTAATTCCAGTGCATTTAGGATTTAATAATGTTTGATAGAAGATTTGACTCCCTTTTAGATATACATGTACAAGTACATGTATGTTCAAGCATGTATACATTCAAGTGCACACGTGGATTACATGTCGCTGAATGTACTGTCGGAAACCATACCGATTTATATAGATCTGTATTTAATTGCGAATTCCACAGTAAGTGATACAATCGGATCTAATTTGATATACTAATACTTTTGAAAATTCATCGAATGAATATAGTTCGCCATTTCCTTTGACGAAAATCATGTTGTTGTTGTTGTTGTTGTTGTTGTTGTTGCGTTAAGTGGTTTTTTCCGGTCGCCTTCCGACGTGGTCGATTTCGGCAGACCGGTCCCACCTAGGATCGATCGCATGTGTGTCAGCTTCCGTCTTGTACGGGTGGCACTGTGACAAAATCATACATTAACTGTTTCGCCCCTCCCCCCATCATACTGTCACGGTTTGACGGAGGTGTCCTGTAAACTATATCACGGTTCGTGACGGGGGTGTCCTGCAAATTATATCACGGTTCATGACGGGGGTGTCCTGTAAATTATATCACGGTTCGTGACGGAGGTGTCCTGTAAACTATATCACGGTTCGTGACGGGGGTGTCCTGTAAATTATATCACTGTTCGTGACGGAGGTGTCCTGTAAACTATATCACGGTTCGTGATGGGGGTGTCCTGTAAATTATATCACTGTTCGTGACGGGGGTGTCCTGTAAACTATATCACGGTTCGTGACGGGGGTGTCCTGTAAATTATATCACTGTTCGTGACGGGGGTGTCCTGTAAACTACTGTATATCACGGTTCGTGATGGTGGCTATTGAAGCGCAGATTCGATGATGAGGATGAGGATGACGACGACGAACACAACATGACGCAGTTGACCATAATTATTTATTGACAAATGATGACAAGCAATAAGTACATAGAACTGGTGCACGGTGCGGACATTCCTATTCAAGTGATATCCAGCGAGTAGAAACCTTTTACACGCGGTTACACGACGTGTATATAGCATAGCTTGCAATCCAAAACTGACTACACGTATGTATGGCATAGCTTGCAATCCAAAACTGACTATAAATAAAGACGAACACATAATATATACACAGATCTCAATCCACACGAATGACACGGGACCATTGGCACGTATACGTTCAGTATCTTACAACAAGGGATGACTGAAATTAAGACACTTGACTTGCTATTGTATCCGGATTAAAACTGGCATAGTAATAATAGCTTTACAGTCATTAGCGCCCCCCAGTAGACACACATGGCTGATAAGCATGCCTCGGCAATTCTGAATAGATACTATAGTATACATACTTATGCAAAACTATACTATGAATTATTTTATTTAAATGTACATGTACTAGTATGTTAAATTATACCCTATGACAATACCATGCTTCTATTAATTTAAAGGCGTATTATCAATTCTAATGTCGCCGTTGTACTATACTGATTGGGAGAAGATCGACCGCTGTTTCTTCTACATACATGTACCTTTAAATAAAGTTACCAGGCCCCGATTTCTCCAAACAAACTTAGTTTGAGAATTTGCTCAGCTGAGATCATTTCTCCCAATGCTACAGTGCTGTAGCTTGAGAACAATCTCAGCTGGGTTTGAGTTTATACTCATGTTACAACACCGAGTGAATTAAATGGGACAAATCTCAGCTGAGCCAAATCTCAAACTCAAGTTTGTTTGGAGAAATAGGGACCAGGGGCCGTATTCTCGAAACTTCTTAACTTAAGAATTTCTTAAGTCAGAAAAGGCATCTATAAAATTGTCATAAGCAGGAACCCAGTTAGGCAAATTCTTAGTACTTACAAACTGTTAGGACTCAAGAAGTTTCGAGAATACGGCCCCTGGATTCTAAAATATCCTTCCAAAATCTCGCCAGAAAATTGGTTTAAACTTCGGAATCTCCTAGCCAGACACGTAGGAAAGAACAGTTATGTTAAAACGATTATTTTTGCACAACTGCTTCTAATTAAGACTAATAAAATGTATGATGTATCCTTCCCGAACAGATTGTTTGTGTATTGTCTTTGCATTGGGCCACCGCACTATTAAAGTCACCGTAGTGTATTATACTGTACATCAAATCTGGATTTCCCCCCACTGAAAGTACTTACACCAGTCACGTGTGCGCACATACTCTGTATTGATGTTGACAAAGAATGACATACGACTCGTATTGAATGTGCGTGCGTCATGGCATCATGTTGCCATTTAAAGCTGCGTTACGTTACCAATGCACTTTATTGATAGACAAAGTAGAGGAAAGTATTGAAACCTACATGTACTCGGTCGAATGCGTTGCTAACGCCCCCACACCAAAATATTTGAAGAGAAAATATTGTTCAACACGTTTGTAGCATGGCATTAAACTAGCAAGCGTGGCTACTGCGCTACGCTTTCTTGCGTTTATAGAAGAGGCAAAATTAATGACGTCCTTAAAAAAACGTATTTGGTTCTTATTTTCTTATCCGCTTGAGATATATAAATTGCCTAGTTATATATACGATATATATAATATACGATCGGTTTTCACTTTTCTTAATTCCTCTGAACTGCGCACTCAACGTACAATGGCGTACATTGTCAATTACGTTAACAGTAGTTCAGGGGCAGACTACACGCGCCGTCAATAGCAATCCATCTGTGTATTGACTGCGGAATCATCAAACCGTGTCAATGTAATGACTGCTCTCTCCTCTCAGGCGTGTCGTACAAATCTGCAATCAAATTACAAAATCTCAATTCGAATTTCCCCTTTTTATTTGGGGGTGGGGGTGGGGGGGGGGGGGGGTGTATTAAATGCCACCTCCTAGGACTTCCTTGTTCCTGTTAATTTGTTAAACATTATGTCCATGCAAACCTTGTAACTACAATTTCGGAAATATTCTAGACACACACACACGCGCACCCCCCAACCCACACACACACACACACACACACTCTCTCTCTCTCACACACACACACGCACACGCACACGCACACGCACACACACACGCACGCACACACACGTACATATATATCCAGGGGTCTAATACATGAAAGCAACCTATTTTAGTTGGTAACTATGCACAAGTTACTAACTTCTAAGTTCGCAACTACCGCCCGCGAAAGTTACCAATGCGAAACTCTTTCAATAATCTATATAATTGCATGTCTAGGCAATCAGTATGCATTTAGTATCTCGCTGTCTCCTAATGTGTCGAGGAGACCGAATCCTGTCCCGGTAAACACAATTTCTTCTATAATTATACAACAGGCAATTATTAATAGAATCTCCACCCTCAAAAAAACTCTCCCCGGCGATTTTATTTCGATATACATGTACTAGCATCTCTGCATACCTGTGGAACACTGCAGTAGTATAGAGTCACCATTACAGAACGATCGAAATATATACTCTCCTCTTACCGGTGGAACACTGCAGTAGTATAGAGCATTAAAGAGCGTCCGGAATAATCTATTTCCCCTACCTGTGAAACATTGCCTTGTAGATAGCGACCGAAGTAAACTCTCCTCTTACCTGTGGAACACTGCAGTAGTATATTGATAATTATATACCGACTGAAATTAATACTCCCCTTACCTGTGGAACACTGCAGTAGTGTGGAGTTATCCCCCGACGCATAACAACACATATACCCCGAGTGGCACTGCTACAACGAATGTATCTTGCCGACATGTTTCAATCTGAATTATAAGAATTAAATCATTAATATTGACATGAATACTCATATGTTGTAAACATGATCGCGATAGTTGAACAGGCAAAAGTCGCAGGAGATGAGACGACTTTCCAATGTCATATAACAAGCATGCAGCAGTGCACGTGCTGCACGTGGCGGGAGTATAAAAAACGTTATACACCGCATCGGATGTTATCCAGATCACGTGAACCAATCAGATCAAACAATTGTACATGGAGGCAAGATAAAGAGTATTAGATAGCGACGTCTTTGACATCGTCACTACACGATGTTTAACGTTACAATATTACTATTAGAAGGAAATGAACACTATATCTCGCCAATGGAAGCGGAATAAACTTTCTGCCTTTTACTTCCATACTGCCATTATGATTATGAAGGTCATATGCAGTTATCGTAGCCTACATTTACTCTGCCCTTACGTACGCTTTATAAAGGGGGCATTATATTTCGATGGGGGCGTGAAATAAATCCGTCGGCCGGAGATTCTATTGGTTGAAGATTCTTGTTAGTGGGGCGGAAATATTTCGCCACACCGGCAGCAGTACACGGCACGTTAGGTCTGTTCGAAATATATAGCAAACATTTTAGAAAATATTGTTTGATGAGGCATAGTTCGCCGTACTGCCTCCGGCGCGATTTGTAGCAACAACTGAATCGATGAATGAAAACCCACGAATCGTAACTAGTCCAAGTCGTATACTACAAGTCGAACGGAATAGAACATGTGACATTGTCCTATTTCATACTACAAATTCTTGCTATAAATCGCACCGTGAGAGTCCATCTTTAACCAATACATTCAGGACAGACTGTAATACGTAACAGTTAGATCACAGTTAAAACTCTTCTATCCCCGAATCCCTGTGAGTTAGATCACAGATATCTGCTGTTTACGAAATCATTTATATGGACAATGTTTGATGAGTGTCACGCGGAATTGTGGAGTGAGTGTCACGCGGGATTGTGGATAGAGTGTCACCCGGGATTGTTGAGTGTCCCACGGGATTGTTGAGTGAGTGCCACGCGCAATTGTGGAGTGAGTGCCACGCAGTATTGTGGAGAGTGTCATCCGGGATTGTGGAGAGAATATCACCCGGGATTGAGGAGTGAGTGTCACCCGGGATTGTGGAGTGAATCATTCAATGTCACCCGGATTGTGGAGTGAGATTGTGGAACGAATGTCACCCGGAATTGTGGAGTGTGTCACCTGGGATTGTGGAGTGAGTGTCACCCGAGATTGTGGAATGAGTGTCACCCGGGATTGTGGAATGAGTGTCACCTGGGATTGTGGAGTGAGTGTCACCCGGGATTGTGGAGTGAGTGTCACCCGGGATTGTGGAGTGAATGTTACCCAGGATTGTGGAGTGAGTGTCACGCGGGGATGTGGAGTGAGTGTCACCTGGGATTGTGGAGTGAATGTCACCCGGGTTTGTGGAGTGAATGTCACCCAGGATTGTGGATCGAGTGAGTGTCACCCGGGATTGTGGAATGAGTGTCACCTGGGATTGTGGAATGAGTGTCACCCAGGATTGTGGAGTGAGTGTCAGCCAGGATTGTGGAGTGAGTGACACCCTGGATTGTGGAGTGAATGTCAGCCAGGATTGTGGAGTGAGTGTCACCCGGGATTGTGGAATGAGTGTCACGCGGGATTGTGGAGTGAGTGTCACCCGGGATTGTGGAGTGAGTGTCACGCGGGATTGTGGAGTGAGCGCCTCGCAGGATTGTGGAGTGAGAGTTACGCGGAAGTGTGGAGTCACTGCCTCGCAAGATTGTGGAGTGAGAGTCACGCAGAAGTCTGGAGTGAATGGAAGCTGGGATTGTGGAGTGAGTGTTAAATCGGATTTGTGGAGTGACTGTCACACTGGATTGTGGAGTGATTGTCACCCAGGATTGTGGAGTGAACGTAACTCGGATCATTGTGGAGTCAGTTTCTCCCGGGATTGTGTAGAGAACGTAACCCTGGATTGTGGAGTGATTGCCACCCAGGATTGTGGAGTGATTGTCATCTAGGATTGTGGAGTGATTGTCATCTAGGTTTGTTGACTGAGCTTCACCCAGGATTGTGTACTGATTGTCACCCACTGGATTGTGGATTGAGCATTACGTGGGGATGTGGAGTGAATTTCACCCTGGATTGTGGACTGTCACCCGGGATTGTGGACTGATTGGCACCCTGGATTGTGTAGTCACCCTGTTTTGTGGAGTGAACGTCACGCGGGGATGTGGAGTGAGAATCACGCGGGGATGTGGAGTGAGCGTCACGCGGGGATGTGAGTGTGCCTGTCACCTGGAATCGTGTAGTGAGCGTCACCTGGGATTGTGGAGTGATTGTGTCCCGGGATTGTTGGTCACCCGGGATGGTGTCACCCAGGACTGTGGAATGAGCATCATGCGGAATTGTGGAGTGAGTGTCATCCGGGATTGCTGAGGGGGTGACACGCGGGATTGTGCCATCCAGGATTGTGGAGTGAGCATCATGCAGGATGTGGAGTGAGTGTCACCCGGGACTGTGGAGTGATTGTCATCCGGGATTGTGTAGTGAGCATCACCCAGGATTGTCGAGTGAAATGAGTGTCACCCGGGATTGTGGAGTGAATGTCACCCAAGATTATGTAGTGATTGTCACCCAGGATTGTGGAGTGATTGTCACGCGGGATTATGGAGTAATTGTCACGCGGGATTGTGGAGTGATTGTCACCCAGGATTGTGGAGTGATTGTCACCCAGGATTGTGGAGTGAATGTCACCCAGGATTATGGAGTAATTGTCACCCAGGATTGTGGAGTGATTGTCACGCGGGATTGTGGAGTGATTGTCACCCAGGATTGTGGAGTGATTGTCACCCAGGATTGTGGAGTGATTGTCACCCGGGATTGTGTAGTGAGCGCCACCCGAGATTGTGAAATGACGGTCACCCAGGATTGTCGAGTGAAATGAGTTTCACCCGGGATTGTGGAGTGAATGTCACCCAGGATTATGGAGTGATTGTCACCCGGGATTGTGGAGTGATTGTCACCCAGGATTGGAGTGATTGCCACCCGCGATTGTGGAGTGATTGTCACCCAGGATTGTGGAGTGATTGTCACCCGTGATTGTGGAGTGATTGTCACGGATTGTGTAGTGAGCGTCACCCGGGATTGTGAAATGAGGGTCACCCAGGATTGTCGAGTGAAATGAATGTCACCCAGGATTATGGAGTGATTGTCACCCGGAATTGTGGAGTGATTGTTACAGGGGATTGTGGAGTGATGGTCACCCGGGATTGTGGAGTGATTGTCACCCAGGATTATGGAGCGATTTCTCACCCGGGATTGTGGAGTGATTGTTACAGGGGATTGTGGAGTGATGGTCACCCGGGATTGTGGAGTGATTGTTACAGGGGATTGTGGAGTGATGGTCACCCGGGATTGTGGAGTGATTGTCACCCAGGATTGTGGAGTGAGTGTCACCCGGCATTATGGAGCGATTTGTCACCCGGGATTGTGGAGTGATTGTCGAGTGAAATGAGTGTCACTCGGGATTATGGAGTGAGTGT
>JAULBO010022234.1:6655-23482 GCA_032355325.1 Clypeosectus delectus | reverse complement strand
CACCCGGGATTGTGGAGTGATTTGTCACCCGGGATTGTGGAGTGATTGTCGAGTGAAATGAGTGTCACCCAGGATTATGGAGTGATTGTCACCCATGATTGTGGAGTGAGTGTCACCCGGGATTGTGGAGTGATTTGTCACCCGGGATTGTGGAGTGATTGTCGAGTGAAATGAGTGTCACCCAGGATTAAGGAGTGATTGTCATCCGGGATTGTGGAGTGATTGTCACCCGGGATTGTGGAATGAATGTCACCCTGGATTGTGGAGTGAGCGTCAATGCGGGTTGTGGAGAGCGTCTCTTGGTATTGTGGAGTGAGCGTCAATGCGGGTTCACCCGGGATTGTGGAGTGATTGTCACCGGCCGGGATTGTGGAGTGAATGTTATCAGGAAATGTGGAGTGAACATTCGTTACGTAGCTATGAATATATGAAAATATTAAAAACCAGAACGTGTAGCTGGTTATCCAATATATACTTGTGTAGACACATCAAATGTACAAACTTTCAGGTAAAAATACGTTAGACCATGAAATATGAAAACAAAGCCGAGATAGTACATATTATGCCTTTAAAGGAAAATTTTATTTCGAAAGTAGACGCCATCTTTGACAAATATTCCTACTCAACCAAATATGTTATCGACTTTTACGAAAGTTACTTCCGGTGTCGTATATATTTTGAATAACTATAAAATTACAATACATAGAGCGCTGTGAGTTGTTTGTAACAATTAGTATGGAAGCGAGAAAGGTAATCTACAAAATCCTACCATAACGAGGTGTAGTTTTCACCTCTGATCACCAATACAAAAAAACAAACTTGTTTTCAAGCGGGTTGCGCATAGCGCGTGCAATTTCAGAGGTCAAATGTTGTTTACTTTACAGATGACAGACGTCGGCGTGGGAATTTAGAACCATAACAATTTTGGAAGCGAAAAAGGTAATCTACAAAATCCTACCATAACGAGGTGTAGTTTTCACCTCTTATCACTTATACTACCAAAAAAAGCCCTATTAATTATGTCGATTCTCGCTAAAATATAAGATGCATTTTCTCAAGCTAGCAAGCGCAGGCAATTATTTGTATTTTTTAAATGTTTTTCTTTTCCTTTCTACATACTTAAAATTAAGTATACCTAATAAAAAATCTGGGAAGAAATCTAACATTTTTTTTATAACGTTAAAATATCCAATACTAAAAAGTGGTAATAGAATGAATCGTCCCCGTTTCTTGGGGTTCTAAGTAGGTGACGTCTATTTTAGACTTCCGGTGCGTTTTGCGAGTATTTTACCTCACTTGGTAATTTGATTTACGGATAAATTAGGTTAACTTTAGAGAATATCTTAAGTGATCCTCCGTTATGACTAACGAGCTACAAGGTTGGCCTTTTTAAAGGCATATCAAAAGCATATCCTAATGCGTGGACATAGTTATCCTGTGTGGGTATGGGAAGATGAATGTAAGAGATTTTCATGTTCGAAACTCCACAAGAGTGTAACACTGATGTCTCATAAAGTTCGTATGTGACAACGCACTTTTAAAAATAACATGGGTGAGAATTTTCACCAAATTCTTAATGGTAAACAACTATGTCAAAGCATTAGGATATGCTTTCGATATGCCTTTAAAAAGGCCAACCTTGTAACCTATTAATAGAGGGGGGTAATAATAAGAAACTATTAAGAAAGGCCAATTTAGTAGATTCAATTAATTAAATAAAACATTGAGACGTATTTTAACTCATCATATATGAAAAGTAATCATGTGTTTCCAAAATTGGTATCACATGTTACAGTGGCATAGTATACTTAGTATTTTCAATAGATAGTAGATTTCTGTCTGAAATATTATGTTAAAACATAAACATAAGGGATTTTCATGTTCGAAATTCCATACGACAAAAATAACATGGATGATAATATCCACTAAAATCAGGAATGCCCAATTAATGTTATTAAATATCCTCAGATTTGAAAAAAATACAATGTAAAGTGTGCAAATGAGTGATAGATAAACAAATGTGAGTAAAACGCAAACAAATTGCGCGCACGGTCGTATTTCTTTTGTCAATAGATTAGCTACCTATTTGTTAATTAGCTATTGTATTAATACAATCAAAAGATACAATAACTGCTTTCACAAAAGATCTGCTGCCAAAATATATGTTCTTTATATAACAACTACTTGTGCTGTCTAGTACACTTTATTATTATATACACATATTTGTTGCGTTATAAAACAAAAGTGACGCTGTTTCCTGATATAATAAGTTAATGTTTAGTTGTTTACCCATATCAATTATTTGTTCTCTAGAATATGCTATAATATATACCGGTATATTTTTTTCATAGATAGAAAATAAATGTTTTAAAAATCTGTATAACATTGATGTTTCCGTAGACTGGAAATCCCTTAAAAAAATAATGATGGTAAAACATTGGGTAAATAATAATTAAGAAAATAAATGCTAGCGGAGACACAAAGGTGGTATGACGTGTCGTGACAGAAGCAGACAGAGAATCAAGTCAAACACACGTGTCTGCAATGGCCGTTATCCACCCAGTAATAGAATACTTTTTAAAAACACAATTAAAACACAGCTCGTGTTAAGAAAAGGTTGTCGCGCCAAATCTACTTAAATGTGCATAGCCCTAATCTTGACGGAAGTCACACGCCGAGACAGTTTCTTATCAGATATCACGAGTGATAACCGAATGTGAAATTGAACTCCGAACACCGCCACTCGAAGCGCTGTGGCTATGTACCAAGTTTCCCGACACAATCGGAACACCCTCCAGTTATTCCCCCCTTTCTATTCCAATAGCAAATTGTACATGTGTATTTTCATACCCATGTTGACATGTCTTTTTCGATGGTGGCTTCACAAACATACACACACACAAAGTTACACATATAATTATGTACATATACAGGCGCACACACACACACACACACACACACACACACACACACACACACACACACACACACACATAGACACACCCCCCCACACACACACACACATACATGCACACAAACACATACATGTACACACATGGAGGTGCATGGTCCTGTATCTAATTATTCGTTCCTAGCTGCCCCCACACAAGTTGAAAACGTTTAGGTGTTTCCTTAGGCAAGTGACTTAGTTCGAAGGTGCCTCTGTCCATCCAGCAGAGAATGGGTATCCGGTAGGAAGAGATCTGATGGCGATGTGAATGTTAACATTCTAGCACCTGCAACACGCTAGCTTGGGTTGTATACTCCCCAGGGAGTCGAGAGAGAATCTGATTGCACAGTGATCCATTGACCGGGGTAGTACAAAATGTACAGCAGGAAATTAAGCACTATATAAAATAATAAATTCATTATTATTATTTGTTATTAATTATCTTTATTATATTATAATATTATTATTAACCACACATACAGGCCCGCATAATTATATACAAATATGCATGCGTCAAAATAAACCATTCAGCTAGAAGCAGGTGGTTTCTGCCGGGCTTCATGAGAAATCGCATCCCTCTAACCGCATAGTAAGACTCCAGAGATCACCGGTTTCGCTAAATGAGGTTTCAATGACAATGAAATGTTTACATTGCCCCCTCGCTATCATGAATTACCGGGTAATGTATTCTCTTCCCAAATCAATGGAGGTGGATAGAAAATGCAAATTATGTGGCATTTCACTGAAAGGTGCACCTGTGATAGGAGGCAGTCCGTGGTATGATTTGCACAGAGAGGAGCACGGCCAGTTGAAAGCCTGTATAATACTTAATAGCCTTATACAGTACTTACATTTAATTGGAGATCTTCTAGCTAGGGTTGCCAGAAAGTCCTACAATGAAACGCTAGGTATCGTTTTTAATGATTCAGACATGAGGGTTTTTAAAGGCATTCTATCACAGCTTTGTTTACATATTTCATAGTCTAACATATTTCAACCTGAAAGTATACATGTAGTATATTGCGTAACCAGATACATTTTCAACATATCCCACTGGTTTTTAATATTTGTATATTTTCATCGACACCGACACGACGGTATCGAGCTGATTTCGGACCGTGGCTCATTCGGACCTGTGTTCTAGGCTGATTCGGACCTATTCGAACTAAACTCATTTACTGTAAACGATTATTTACCGTGACTATTTGAACATCATGTAAAAGAATACAACAAGAACGCATACGTGCAATATACTGTAAATCATGATATTACTGCGACTATGATTTAATGCGACACCTAGATTTTAGACAGAAATGCGACATAAATTAAATCCGATCGATCATGCCTCCATTCATGTTGATTCAACATCTCCATTCAGTAAATGTGCATCAAATAAATGCGACTCTATGTACATAGCATTTTTTGCATTAATATTATACTCGCATTAATTTCATGATTTACATATCATTCTTTATTCTGTCAACAATCGTACACACATTCAGAAATCTTGAGGCTGATATATCATTGGAGGTATACTAGTAGATCTGTCCCAAAAATAACAGCAACGAATTAATCAGCTCAATCAATTATATACGCAGACATGATATATATATATACAAAGTAAAAGATATTAAAAACGTATCAAAATTAGTATTGATAGAACCGGTTAATATTGGCACTATAGTCCTGTAGCCAAAATGCCCAATGCTAAAGGTATCCTAAGGACTAGTAGAAATTTAGGATTCATTTGGCTTTTACTATTAGTATTATGTTACATCATTATCAGGACTAGTGCTAGAAAAAGTTAATATTAACCCCTGGATAGTTATTAGTATTATTGGCGGTAAAGAAAACCTAATTTGTTACAACAATATAATACGTATTGTTATTATCTGCTGTTTAGAAATATTATTGTATGTAGGCCTACACATATGTAGACTATAGTGTGTATTTCATTGTCATGGTCACCAACAATAATTATACAATAAATTTGATCTTTTGCTTACACTGGAACAGCTTAGAAATGTATTTATGAATAATATAACTAGTATATATCGAAAAATATTGTGCTAAATTTAGACCTCGCCCTAACCCCGTCAAGCAAATTGCTCGAATATAAGGGGGCCCCAGCAGCCCGTTTCACTAACGCGGTTAGCATGCTAAATTACCGTAGCACGCTAACTTTCAACTTTCAATTTCATCAATCTAATTAGTATTAATACTTAGTACTTTAATTAACACTCTCGATCCATGCTGGAGGCAAATGTAGATGCCCTAAATAGCTGTGTATGTGCCTAATCCAGCAGGGAAGGGGTTAATTGAGCCTGAAAAGTCTAAACTTAAGTTAGCATGCTAGCCAGGTTAGCGTGCTAACATGTTAGTAATCTCCACCTTTTCCCGATACTTGGAAGTTCCACCGAGATCCACACTGTTCGGCACTTGCTTCAACTCTCGTTGGCTAGTAGGGATGATACAACTTCATCAGTGTACTCATCGAGATGCTGTTGTGTGGCACTCTGAAGCCGTACTCTAGTAGAGCTCCTGAAGCAGGTATCGTAGGGTGAAGTTGTAGAGTTATCCGCCCCTGGCTAGTGGCGGGGAAAGTCTTCCGGGGCTTCTCGACAGTAAAGCTAGTATTGTTCAACCATTTAGTGAAGTTATCGTCTCTATTTCAACATCAGTCTGCTAAAAGTATTCCCTCAGTTTCCACATTGAATAAACTTGATGTGAGAAGGATGAATTGTTATTTACAAGTCGGAGTTGTCCCAGTTGAATGATGTATACAGTGTCTATCATCGTTTTGTTCAGTTTTCGATCACACAGTTAACGGTGTCTATTTTTTTTGTATACATACGGTTTATATATAAATTACTTATATAATCGGTGAATAAAACAAATAAAAAATTGACCAACTTCAGGTTGAACCTGTGTTGATTTTAGGGCAAATATGGAGATCCGGGCCCCTCTCATTTTGACTACTGAAGTAACCAACTCTCAATTGCAAAGGGTATCGCATAGCATAGTCATCTAGGATTCGATCTGGAAACCACGTAGACCTTGAAATTTGGGCAAAGGTGGAGATCAGGGGCCCCCTAATTCAGACTTCTATTCGAGCAAATTGCTTTACTCGGGGTTAGGGCGAGGAATAAGGTTAGCACAGACATATAGATTTGTATCTAGCAACTCCATATATATGTTGTTTTTGCAAAAATAGTTATTTTATTCATATAAATATCCAAGCTATTCCAACAACTGTCCACCCGCTGTTCCATAACTTCCGATGCCGATGGTTAATGGCCGATCCGATGAAAACATCACGTTTGTGAGTGAAGTAATACAGACTATAATTACCGCATCAATAATTATCAACATTAATGTATTTGGTTGCAAAATCGAAGCCTATATATGGCTGTGTAATCAAGAAATAGAATTTGCAACCGTGATTCGTCCAAATTTTAAAAGAAAAGTGACGGGGCCCATGTTCTCCACCTTTGCTGAAATGTGCTCCATTAACTCCATCATGCTTTTCCATTGTTGCAAATGGGTTATTTAAAG
Organism: Clypeosectus delectus; assembly: GCA_032355325.1. Taxonomy (NCBI): domain Eukaryota; kingdom Metazoa; phylum Mollusca; class Gastropoda; order Lepetellida; family Lepetodrilidae; genus Clypeosectus; species Clypeosectus delectus. The sequence continues at coordinate 16,977 of JAULBO010022234.1, read as the reverse complement.
ATTCCTGGATAGATGTTAAACTCCATTATTACTCACTCATGCATTCCATTGGAACTTCCATGAAATAGCCTAGGAGTGTTCGGTTATTTGTTGAATTCAATCTATTCCTGTGACGGTTGCTATATTGAAGCAGTGATCACAGATGTTAAAAATAATCCACAATTATTTTCTTAAGGGCGACACCCCAGTGTGTCACAGTGCTTTATTATAGTTAGGCCGAGAAGCTCTGATCGTCATATCGGCGTCAAGCTAGATTGACGGCAGAGGGAGTGGTCTATCAAAAGTTGGCAACGCATGCACTCGCAAATACGTTGCTATAGCTTGATAGAGTGTCCATGTATCTATCTATATAATGTACTTACTTGTAACTTCATATCGTACGTAGGATAATGGCGGATTGGACGGATACTAGTATAACGTTACCTGTGTCCGTTCACGGAATAATGAATGGTTTAATTAAAACACCTCCCATGGTTGTCAAATAGGGTCAGACTACGTTATAGTGTAGTTGACTAACTACATTCATTCAATTCGAGTACTCTATATATCAGTGCCACCCGTACAATACGGAAGCTGACACACATGCGACCCTAGGTGGGTCCGGTCTGCCGAAATCGGCCACGTCGGAAGGCGACCGGAAAGAATACTTAACCCAAAAACAACAAAAACGCCATGCATTCATGATGCTTTAGTTTAAACACTGTCACATGATTGCCAACAAAACGATGATATAGAGATAGCTTAGCGACAGGAATTTTTTAACTTGTTGTGTCCACGTGCTGACCTACACAATCACCAGTTCAACCTAGGAATAAGCCCCTGAGTAAGTTCCTGAATCTACCGTTTAATCGTCAAATATTCTCGCAGGGACGTTAAACAACAAATCATTCATTCAAGTTCGTGAAGGACTCTATCTTCAGTCTCCAATTCATGCATAAGGCGTTCTGTTCATAGTGCGGCGTTCTGTTCATAGTGCAGCGTTCTGTTCATAGTGCAGCGTTCTGTTCATAGTGCAGCGTTCTGTTCATAGTGCGGCGTTCTGTTCATAGTGCGGCGTTCTGTTCATAGTGCCCGAAGTCTTTCCGCCGCTGTATCCATGGTCGGATCAAGAATCTCCGAGGCCTTCTTCCCCTCCTCCATATGTGTCGGTACTGCAATAGCTTATTGGTTATTGCAAGGTCGTTTGCGGCATCATCTTCCTCCATACTCATAAGAACTCCAAGTTTATGCAGGTTCAGGGCTGGTAGTTGAGCCATCATGGAGATGTAGCGCCTTCTGTATCATGTAGAACACTGACCAACGCTGGATGACACATATAGTGTATACCAAATCTGTACCTAACTCGTAATAATTCGTAATAACTCGCCATCCATCGAACACATGCTGTACAAACTCATTATATGTCGTATGAATGACGAACACCTGTCGTTATAAATCGTATGCAATCGCACATACTAAACTATACACATGAACTCGTACTAAATCGAAAGAAAGTCTCCGAGTCTCGCATTATTGTTGAAGGAAAGTTGAAACCATGTCGCTGATTCTCATACCCACTCGAAGACATCTCCCATAAACGTGTCCCACATATCGTGCACTATCGTGCTATAGTCGAAGAAGGGTTCTCTGTTATTTTGAATGAAACATTGTCGCGCTCTAAATGGCCGAGATTGATGTCGCCAGGTATCCTAACATGTCGTGGCCCAACTCGCGGCTAGGTGCGACATGGGCTTTTATACGGTCATGCTGATAGCTGCCTTATAGGTTACGTATACCACCATTACAAATCCCATAGCCGACAGTGTTAACATATTTAAGCATAACTAGTGAACCAGTGAGTCAAATACCAGCAAACAAACCTTGTTACAAACTTCACTTTCACTGTACAATAATAATCAGGATAAATACATAGCTGCAATTGCTCGATTTCGAATGGCACCATGCAATGTCAGGTATCTATTGATCCGCAAAGAATATGCCCAGCTAAATTTAACCAGGCTCTGTTCACCCAGCAGATAATTGGGTACCCGGCAGGAAGAGATGGTGATGTGAATGTTAGCCATCTAGCGCCTGCAACACGGCAGCTTGGTTGTATATTTACTATTATTAGTTACTATTATTATTGTAATGTGTGTATATAATATATATATATTAGAATGAATGCGTAATGGTAGGTGTGTATTCTGTTATGAATTTTCAACCCTTTTCGTGTATATTTCCAAATGTTCTGTCTTGAATCATAAGTCTATCGTCTTGTTGAGGTGGAAAGGCATTACTATAGGAGGATTGCACCTCCTGTTTGCCAATCCACTTATTATTGTGTGTATGTCCATTTCTGTCATTATTTTGGGAAATAAATATTGTTTAAACCATTGTAATGCCATACTATGCCTTCTCATCCCAATGTCTTCCCACACTATGTCCTCCCTTAATATGTCTTCCCATCCCAATGTCTTTCCACACTATGTCCTCCCTTAATATGTCTTCCCATCCCTATGTCTTCCATACTCCCCCACACTAGGTCTTCCCACACTATGTCTTCCATACTCCCCCACACTAGGTCTTCCCACACTATGTCTTCCATACTCCCCCACACTAGGTCTTCCCATACTATGTATTGCCATCTCAGTGTCTTCCCACACTATGTCTTCCCTTAATATGTCTTCCCATCCCCATGTCTTCCCATCCGTTATGTCGTCCCATCCCCCATTTCTTCCCATAGTGTGTCTTCCCATACTATGTCGTCCCATATATGTATTCCAATACTATGTTTTCACATGCCAATGTCTTTCCTCACTATGCCTTCCCTTAGTATCTCCCCATACTACTAATAGTTCTTTCCATCCCAATATTTCCCCACACTCTGTCTTCACATCGCTGTGTCTTCCCATAATAAATGTTCCCATATTATTTCTTCCCATTCAAATGTTTTCCCGTATGATGTCTTCTTATCTCTCGATCGTCCCATCCCGATATATGTATTCCCATACTATGTCTCTTCATACTATGTACAGTATTCCCATCCATATGTTTTCCCATACAATGTCTCCCCATACAGTATTCCCATCCATATGTTTCCCCATACTATGTCTTCCCATCTCTAGATCTTCCCATCCATATCTTTTGACATGCTTTCCCCCATACTATGTCGTCCCAATCCCATCTTCCTTTGTTTGTATGCTGTTTTCTCGGCTCTGATCTATTCCAATAATGTGATATGTGTATCTAATGATTGTCTATGAATACTCCAAACCCCGTTTGCATGGATGTTAACTTGTTAACTGTCAATGAGTTTCTTACTATAACTTGTAAAGTTTGTACTTATCTCAAACTCAGTAAGGAATGAGATTCAATGAGTTTGGTTTGGTTTTCAAGAGAAACATTGTTTAGACGATTACAACATATACTACTATCTAATTGTAATTCATAGATTGCTGTTAATGTTTTCCCCAGGTATAATGCAAGAATAAACTATTATAAAATGTGCGTTAATTAAGACAGACAATCAATTTACTGCTTCTACCGAGAGTGTGGTGTTCTATCCTGTGAAATACTTCTTTGTTTAAAATGAATCTAACATGTTTGCTCTTGATGTCACAATTCCTTAATAAGTACATTGCCTGTTGTTATAACAGTTGAACTATTAGACACGGTTGCATAACGACTATTGATCTCGGACGTATGAACGCACGCCAAGGAAAGAGATTAGCCTCAATTTGGGAAGCCAGAAAAATACCTTGTTCAGCAAACACATACAGATGAAACCAGTGCGACGTTTAACGTCATTGGGTCTATGAATGATGACTGTACCTTTCAACAATACGCCGTACGGTCGCTTGTATACTGTTCACGGTGCTTATCTGTTATTCGAGGCTCGTGTTTGTCAGACTAGTTGGTGTGTAATTCACGAAGCAGATAATTAATCAAACCACATTCGAAGTTGATTCATTCAAACGATAATATCATGAACATTCATATACAAACTACAGTGCATTTTATCTTCAAACACTTTGGGGGTGTTGGGTTGTTGTTGTTATTATTTGTATGTTAACCTTTTGTTTTGTTGGTTTATTTCTTCTTGAATTTCTTTTTTTATATATATGTTGTGAGTTTGGGAGGGTGGTCTTGATATCAAAATAGATAATTTATCTGTGTGAAATAAAGGTTACATTGCGCTTAGGACGCTCTCGTATTCAATTATAAAAGTTAGATTGAGGTATGCATCCATTGCGAATATTTAGGAGACAAACGGTTCCTATTGCTACTTTTCCGGGAGGTTATCGTTCTTAACCAGGTGTGACTTTCATTTGACACCGACGGCGAACCGTTTATCGAAATTGTACAAATAATTGATTATTTGGTAAATGTGATGGCTAACTATTCTGTCGGACGAAAGTTTTGTCGTGAGCCGGCGAATTCAACGACAATATTAACTGGTTCCTTGTAACTGATGCAAAGCATAAGTTTTCACATGACGGACAATCGACAGAAATGGCATAAACCCAGTTCTTAGTTATTATTACACGGCCTCACGGGTCGGCACTCATGTGCCTGGTTACCGTTCAGAATGTCGGCGAGTCTAATTGGTTGCTAGGGAAATAGGCTGTTTTTAATAGATAACAGCATGAATATACATTCGTTGTAATTCAGGTTTAATAACTTAAAGAATGAAACAAAGATAATATGTATTTAGATTAAATCTCTGACATGAATGAATATAGTTGGACAAATACCACACACAATATGGTTGTATGATAGCTAATCTAAACCTAAACAAATAATGCAAATGACGTTTTCAACACAATGTGTTTCGGGGATTAAAAAATGTATATTTACATCGATGGTGACTTGGGATGAAAATTATTGATGGGAAATTGAACATAGCTATTTGGATAGTTTGGAGGAATTTGCATGTTCATCGGCTGCCGGTCAAGTTGGAGAATAGCATAAATACCTAACGATTGCTTCTGCCGTAAGTTTTACCGAGACTCAGACTGCAGCGTGTGATGATCAGGTGGTGATAACGGACCGCATATGTTTACAATACTTCAATGGCTCATTTAGTCTAATGCTTTCTATTTCTCATGGAGTAGTCTGCGTCTTGCCATCTTTATGGACATATACACGAACAAAGTGACAAAGTAGTTTGTGGATGCTAAAATGACAGAGAGACGGAGACAGTTAGAATATCGTCACGACAGACAGGTTGATCTAGACTTGACCGGGCTGTGCGTATTTAACTACAACATTTTATCTTCTGCTTAATAATCGTACAGGTAGCGAACTTAATTGAAGCTATCCTTAAGTTGTTCCACTCGTAGGATTGCATTATAGCTTCCAATATTAAGATTGTCTTAATAGTTTGTTTTATTTTGGAGGGGGTTCACTGAAGCTGTGTTTTAATGGAATTTCTAATGTTACATTATGTAACATAATCTACAACGGTAGAGGTATTTTATTAACAAAAATATTCTAACGTATAAATCCCAATTAGTTTCTACATATTGCATTGCGTAATTGGTCTGAGGATGAGTCTGACTGATAATTTTACAGCAATTTTATAAGTTTTAGTCAAGCCATTTGGCTCCTGCAGAGCCAGAAATACTGAAAACACGTGATATACTGCATGCATGCTTGCCAAATGGAAAGTGAGTTTGCCATGGCTCCCAAACTACTGGCTAATTTGAGTCCTGTTGATAAATCTTGTTTCTTTTTTTATATATACATTTCCTTACAGGTCATGCATTAACAGAGAGCCACCTGTCCAATCCTGGATTGTGTTTGAGGAAGTCGGCAAGTCTGTTATGTCAGTGTGTCTGCTTGCTCACTGTAACTGTATGGCTGAAGAGTAGATGTATCTGTGAAGCAAGTTCTAACTATTGAATACATTTTACCGTATGTGAATACAGTAATTTAATGTAAATATCGGAACATAATAACATGTACATGTATTTATTTGAAAATATTAAATGTTGACAAGTCCATGTCTCATGCATGGATTTTCAAAGAAAAACTGAATGCTTATTTTGTTATTATTTCCTAAACTTCCTAATAGTGTTCTTTGACCAAATTCGGTGAAATGTCTACAGAATACAGTCACAATGTCCAACAATTGGCAATCATCAATGTGGGCTTTCAACAGGTTATCACTGGGTACAGTGCTATTTAGTATTGTATATTTTGTGTCGAATACATGTACATCCAATGGATGGTCGTTTTGTTGATTAAGACTTCAAAACAGTCTACATGTATACTAGTAACAGCAATCTTTCTTACAAACTATTTTTGAAATACCATAGGCATTCATCTCATTTAATCACAATACAAACGATGTTTCCGTCACTGTATATTATATATTAGAAGGGTTGCAACATTAATTGACTCTCCACCTCACCTACCGTACTCATCCGGGTCCCTGACTAGTCACGCAATAGGGCGATTTCAAATCTGATTGGACAATACGTGTGTACAGCCAGCCAGCTAGCTAGATACTACAGCTATTTTAGACGTGGGAAATGCCAGGCAAACTGAATAATCTTTTTTTTTGCGCCAAGTTTCAAAAGTATCAAGAGGAGGAGTCTTGAAATGAACAACAGTGTGACGTCACAATTTGTATCGATATCTAGACCAGTTTTGTGAAGGGATATCAGACCCCCAGTGGTTAGTGTAACCGCCGCGTGCCCGGATGACAGCACATACCCTTCTTTTCATTCCCCTGGTGAACTCCCTGATACGGCCAAGAGGTATATATAGCTGCTGGCATTAGAACACGTTTGGGACATTAATGCACCTCGTGTGCGGGCAATGAACTCACCCTTGCAGGACCTGGCAGCTTTGGTGGCTGCATTACATTGGGAGTGGCAATAGCTAACTATTGACCGCATAATACGTCTCACTGGACCGCCTCCGTCGGCCCGGAGAGCGGAAGGTCGTGGAACGGTTCAAACCCTCGGACGCGTCATACCAAAAGACGTTAAAATATGGTACTTGCTCGGCATTAAAGGGATAAAGCAAGGACTGGTCGGCTCGGAGTCAGTATAATGTGTCTGAGTGGAATATCCATGTTCTAACTGCGGGATGATATTCCAGTGATCTAGCACTATGAAACACCCAGACTGGCACAAGCAGTCGTATACGTACACTGCATACAAGCCGTGATAAAGCGGCTTTAAATCCTCATTAACAACAACAACAACAACAACAACAACAACAACAACGAGACTACAATGAATACAGTCAATGTCAACATGTCGTATAACTATCCATAGTTTTTCTGCTTCCACTTTTTACACGAATACAGTACGTATTAAAATGCAAAAATACTGAACCTATTCATCATTATTGGTGTTTGGAGCCACACCAAATGAGACGGAAGTTTCATTGCATTGTGATTGCAATATTAATCGATATCTAGTATCCCTCCGACTGTAAACAAACGTGACTACGAATTCCGATTTTGTTTGTGTTGAAAACGTGGTTAATTTCGATTAACTTCGATTTCTGTGATATAAAGCTGTTATTTCATTATACATATGAGGATAAATGGGGTCGCCTATATATACGGGTTGCGGTCACTTGCCCTTCCGGTCTTTTACCCCTAGGGCATTTGCCCCTCTGGTCACTTGCCCTCTAGGTATTTTGCCCCTCTGACTTATATAGCCAATTTTATGACCGGATTTCGATTAAGGTAAGGGGCAAATGACCGGAGGGGCAAATGCCCTAGGGGCAAAAGACATAGGGGCAAAAGACCGGAGGGGCAAATGACCTGGACCCTATATTATACACTATCAGATTATCTTTCATTAATGTTAGTATTACACTAGGCTCTATTTAGGTTTATTAGAGCACAGCCACAGGCACTTGAAGCAGGCCAGTATGTAGTTTTAATGATTTTTTAACTCAAAACATTTTTTATTTTTTTTTGTGTGGGTGTTATCCAAGCGTTTATCATTCTAAAATACAATGTGTAAAACATAATAATAATAACAATAAAAAAAATAGGCACCACACAATTCTGAACACTTGGATAACACATCAACAAAAATATTTTGAAAAAACTAAAAAGATATTTGTGTTAAAAATTCATTACAACTACATACTGGCCTGCTTCACGTGCCTGTGATAATAGAGCGAGTCATACATTTTTTCTCCGCCTGTTTCAGATGACGTACAGGTGGGCTGTCGAGAACTCCGAGCCAAGCGCTACATATCGGACGGCTTCTGCACATCCATGAAACCCATCAAAGAGGTGGTGTGTGCGGGAAACTGTTTGCCCATTAGACAATTGCCATGGTATTCCGAATTTGTAAAATATTGGTCAAAGAACAAATTGAAGGAATGGCAGTGCGAAGAAGACCTAGTGAGGCGGAAGAAAGTGCGATTGTTTTGCCAAGATGGCACGTACAGGACTTATAAGATTAAGGTGGTGAAAAGTTGCAAGTGTAAAAAGACAGTAGACCAACATAACAGGACAAAACGAAAAGATAGGAGGAGAAAGAGGAGGCGACAGAGGGGGAATAGGAGAAACCGGAAACAGAGACAGAATTCACACACTACCAGCAGTGGTGACTGATACTGAAATGTGCAGTGTTGCCAGACACACGTGAGGAGGCGAGTGAAGGATATATACGTAGTGACGGACCGTGCGATGGTGAGTGTAGCAAAGAAACATGGATGAAACATGAAACATGCTTCCAAATGAGAAACAGTTCTTTCTCTAAATCAAATGATTGTTTAGCAACGACAGCAAAATGATTAAACCATTTCTGGATACTGATAAAAAAAAAAAAAATGGTGTGTGTGCGTGTGTGTGTACGAAACAGTGGACTCACAGGACGTGGGTGTTTAACAGCAGTCTCGATTATTCTCATGCGGAACTATTGGAGTACACTTACACAAATGTGTCCTGCATGTTGACGAAGGATACCCACAGCTTCACGTCAGAATGATGAATACACAACTAGATTGCATTGTGTGCGAGTGTATTTTTGGAGATTGAATGATCTCACGTGTTGTTGTTTTTCTCATGCAAGACACAGGCACATACTGTGTTTTATCTTCTAAAGGTCGGCGAATGACTTGGCCGTCCTACAAGTTCATTGATATCTGCATTTGAAGCAAACTCACTCTGTGTGGGATAGTTTCTGATGAAATATGATTTTAAATGGCATGAAGCAGGCATTGCTAAGACACGAAGTTCTATAATTATGTGCACGGGGATTTACATTCGATGTTCGCGGATACATCGTCGAGTGTGTCTGAGTTATCGTTGTGCTGTACGCTGTAATAGTGTCTGATTGTACGCTGTAATAGTGTCTGATTGTACGCTGTAATAATGTCTGATTGTAGTGCTCAATATGTTTTAGTGAGTATTGGTACCCTGGTAGTTTGCTATGTGGATACTTTGTAAAACAAACGTAAATTTAAACAATATAACCGAATAACACTGTTTGAATCGGATGAAAATTGTGTATAGTGAATATTCACAACAGTATTGTGACATCTAAAGATAGTATACCCCATATAACTATCGTGCGTAATGATGACAAAACACGTGCATTTTAGGGGCTCAGGTGTATACTAGATTACTCTCCCGTTGTAGTGGATCTAAATTTGCCAAAGGTATGTAAACATTTGTCCAAAGGTATTCTTATATGTTTGGCTCTGATACATTCATTGAATTAATATCGCCATCATTCTGGCCAGTACGAAAACAAAACGGAGATAACCTATGAATGCTTCATCAGTTACGTCGCTATTTCTGTTAATATGGTTATTAATAACTGTACATATGTGTACAGTTCACAGAGTTGTTGGCGAGCGCTATAGGTTGCCGTGAAGATCGACAACAAAGTGTACAAATGTATATAAGCGATAATGTAAAATTCAGTCGATCTGTATTCTAAAGAATAAAAATAACAAACCCTTTCTACTTTCATTTGTTGGTTCACACAGTATATATACTAGTATACTATGATAGATACAATTATCTCAGTATATATAGTATATAGTATATACACATAATTATCTGGTTATTCCTCTTTATGCACACATTATTATCGAAATACTAGTATTGGTTTATGACATGCAATTAATAACAAACAGCCAATACCCATTAGGAAAATATTCGATTAATACCAAGCAGTTAGGGAGACACATTTCCACCAAAAGAGTGGCATCCATGACGGACGCTCCCAGTACTGGAGTAGAGCATTGTTCTAGTTCTAGTACAGTATATAGAATGGCACTGGAGTAGAGCATTGTTCTAGTTCTAGTACAGTATATAGAATGGCACTGGAGTAGAGCATTGTTCTAGTTCTAGT
>JAULBO010022123.1:0-12160 GCA_032355325.1 Clypeosectus delectus | reverse complement strand
GAGAGAGAGATGGAGAGCGAGAGGGGAGGGAAAGAGCGATCGAGAGAGAGGGGCAATGGAGAGAGATATATGTAGATGGGAGATGGAGAGAGAGCGAGATGGAGAGAGAGAGGGGGGATGGAGACAGAGAAATGGAGAGAGAGAGGGGATGGAAAGAGGGAGAGAGTGGGGATGGAAAGAGAGAGGGGGGATGGAGACAGATAAATGGAGAGAGGGGGATGGAGAGAGAGAGAGATGGGCGTACAGGGAGAGACTGACAAGAGCTAACCTTCTTGAGCAGGTCTCTGGTTTCCCAAGCATAATTGACTTTATCCTTGTCCATATGGCCAATTATCTGACGAGCAGACGACATTAACGAGCTTCACATGGCGGTACTTCAGACACGAACCAAATGGATAAATCTAAACATGACTCTGACCTTCATCAATACGAACACTCCCCCGAAGTGCTCGATACGTAATCAAATAACGGTATATGCTGTAGTATATTATTGTCTTCTAACTCCAAACTACAATACGTGCGCGCGCGCACGCGGGTGTACGTGTGTGTGCGTGCGTGCGCACGTATAGACATTAGACACGGGCCATGCCAATGTACAGTAGTTCCATAACGGTATGCGGTTGCATTGCACCTGTGGCACGGGTTTACATAGCGGATAAACAGGAGAACTCCACGCACAGGCTCCAGACCCAATTTCACACTGATTCATTCATTGGTAGGCTTACACCAAGTAATGACTTCAAATCCCAAGTCGGTCTGCAGGCCCAAAGCAGTGAAGGTAACTGCTCATCCATGGCGTATGCCATAATGGTGGGCGTGGAATATTTCGGGTTCGATCCCCGGTCGCGTCATATTAAAATATGTTTACAAGATGGTACTTGTCCCCCCTCCCCCTGTTGCTCGCCATTAAAACGCGTAATACTACAAACAAGGATTAACCCTGAGGTTACTAAACGTATTGAGTACGATGTCATGCCCATCTATAGGCTCGAATATTGTATGGAGATTTGTGAACAAAACCTTGATTTGCGCATGGAATTAAGCTAAAACAAGTTTAGTATCCTTGGGGGCTGGTCGGCTCGGAGTCTGAATAATGTGTCTGAATGCTATGATAGTGCCATGCCAGTCGAAACTCCTTGTACAAGTATAAGAGATACGACTCTCGTAGCATGTCGAGACCTTGGTGAATGGATACCCTGGCCCCAAGGTACCCACCCGATATCAGATGGACAACGTGTTTAATTCTAAATTCAATGCATATGTTCAGTGTACATCTTTTAAAAGCATGGCTGTGCATGTGTCGGTAAATGTGTTAATCAGATATCTTGCAAGCGCCAGTTTATTTTCTCCATTTAGGAGAAAGTATATATTTATATATATATATATATATAAATATACACATGTACATAAAGTCGTTTCCAATACATGTACATGATCAAATTCGGTAAGTCATTCTCAAAACAGTGTACATTGGTTGTAAGGGGAACAACTGTTTACGGCCGCTTCACTCAATTCCCGACTGAAGCAGCAGTAAAATGCCACATTATTATAGTGACACAACGTTGAGCTCTGTTTCAACTATGAAGAACGCATGGTTGAAATACAATATTGTAACACCCGTGGAGTGTAATTACAGGGTTGCTTCATCTGACTCCAATGCTACCACATTTGCTGACATACACAGACATTCGAGAACGGCAGAGTGAAATATCTCCCCGTGTTTCTAATTTGAAATCGACCAATCAAAACATGTCTTACGAAAGGGTTCCGGTTGTGTTTGAAGATGCTTGTGCCCTTATACGGTAAAACCGTAGCTACGTGTTAGATGCTGTGAGTGACAAAGTAGGCGGACCTTGCATTGTTAGGGCAAATGATTCAATCTGATTGAACTATCAGCACCTAATACAAGGCTTTGATCTCACTGATACTGTGCCATATAATCTGGTGTATGAATGCAAGGTGACTATAGGAGTTTGTCGAGTTAGGCCACGTGGCTTAGGCAAGATGGGCTGTACGTTGATTGCGTTGCAAACGGCCAAAATTGACTGATTTTGCTGGGATCTGATGCACTGGTTCCTCTTCTTCTGTCTCCAAACCTGGTATTCTGGATAACCCGTCTGCGTCTGCCTTACTCTTGCCTCGTCTATACTTGATGTCGAAGTTGTAGGCTGATACCGCTTCCAGCCAGCGGGTGAAGTGGGTAGTCGCCTGGCCTCTTTTAGACATTAGGAGGGCTGTACCCGACCGTTATCCATCTCAAATTCCTTTGAGGGATCATCGGCCATCATCTTAACAAAAATGCTGATGTTGGCGCATTGAGACCATCTCCTTCCCCATAGATCAAACCGGAAGTCCGCTGTAGCAGGGTTGTCATGAGTATACAGGGGTTGGTAGAATCGCATGCTTCATCACGGCAACCCATTGTTCCGCTGCCATTGATTAATTGTCCGTTATGGAATCATTGATTAATTGTCCGTTATGGAATCATTGATTAATTGTCCGTTATGGAATCATTGATTAATTGTCCGTTATGGAATCATTGATTAATTGCCCGTTATGGAACCATTGATTAATTGTCCGTTATGGAATCATTGATTAATTGTGCTGCTAGATATTCCGTCATTTCATTCTCTGCGAGGCTAGATTTCCCTGCGGCTAAGATGTTGTACTTTTTGGCCTTAAGCAGGCTTCCTAATGCTAGTGCAAACACATTTAAACCAAGCGACTTCAATACTCTCTAAATATTTTCTTCTTTTACAAAAATCCGTGTAACATTAAATATGACATACAGTATATCAGACGAGTCTCATACTTATTGCTCGATCGACGCATCATAATAATGCCGTTATCGCTGATAGTCGTTATCTGATTACATGATCATCTACGTGTTTATCAGCGTTGTCATTGTGTTCATGTCGCGATATGTACTAGTATATGCTATATACATACGGGACATATACGAAGAGGGCAGGTGATAGTCATTCATTAATTCTCACCATGACTGAAACTGGAAGAAATGTCGTCATTGCGATGGATGGGAGCAAACACTCGCACGATGCCTTCGACTGTGAGTATAGGTTATACCATCCTCGCACCCCAGGTTGTGGTACGGAATTAAAGTACTCCTGGGGTGCGAGGATGAGGCTATGCATGTAATTTCTTTCTGGAGTTGCATACAATATCTGCGTTTTCATATACATATGCCATTGCAATATTATTTTGTAAATTACGATTGGAATTTTGTAATCTAGTATGTGCATATTTTCGAGATCCTTAGATAGCCTAGGACAAAGAGGTCTTCAAGGCGTACAATCACAGATGGTTGACCTTGCTACTGGCTCAACCGAGTTATTATCTGAAACTACTTACATTTGATTTGCCACTTCAAAAGTTTGTTATTCCCCAACACTCGATTAATCATATTTAATATGAATAAATGGAACGTAGCTCTAATTATTAATATACCATAATATACTAGTATACGGAAGCCTTGGAACAAGTACAATCACAGAGTACTTTAGTAACAATGACCGAAATATATATTTTTGGAAACATTCAATGTACATGCCAATGTAATTCCTAAATAAGCATTCAAAACCAAACATTTGTGAGACCTACATGTACATGCATGTATCGGTGACGACCTAAAAGCGCATTACATTATTGTGGTTTGTTTTTGTCAGGGTACATGAAACACGTCCACAGACCCGATGATCACGTGATCTTGGTTCACTGTCCTGAGTTTCAGACAGTGGTGCACTCTAGTGAGTACGACCCAATTTATCTCCCCTTATTTCTCACTTCTTTCTCGGTCGTAGTTCGTGATTTGTTGGTCTAGCAAGCGAATCTACATTTCAGCAGCCAAAAGTGAAATATGGGATTGTGCACGCAAGATGAATAGTGTACACTTATAATACATGCATATTTATTTGTGAAGGTTCATCCCAACCACTACAGCAGGCTTGTATTTAATTCTCACTCTAGGCTATGCCATAAAACTAATAATTTGAAAGGACACGTTCTATATGGTTGGAAAATCTGATTAATAAACCCGCTTTTGAGAGAGTCAGATCATATTGTTATTAAACATGGATGTGCCACCATATGTTTGCATCATTGGCCATAGGTCAAAACGCTACAATGGATTCATGTCTGTTAACATTATGGCTTACACAAGTATATGGTTGAAGATACGCACCAAGATTTGGAAATTAAGTGATGACAAAATACCGATAACCAAAAGTAACCAAGTTCAAGTTTAAGTTTATTCGCTTAAACCACTCATAAAGGTATATACAGCATATAATGTACACTTTCGTAATACCATACGCTAGCATATACAATGATCACAATTGTTCCACCCACCTCCAACTAAAAGAAAACAAATACATTAAGAAAAGAAGCCATACTGTATTTGTTGTTTCTTTAAGCAATGGTAATGACCGACATCGCCATAGTGGCAGATCAGATGGACGAGGAAAAAGAGAAGGTGAAAGCTTTCGTAGACGAACTTTCGCAGATGTTGAGACACGCAGGGGTAAGTCGGCAGGTCTCACTTCGCACCGTGATATAATAGGGGTCTCGTTTTCGTTTAAAATTAGTGCTTGGACCAGTTTTCAAGATGTGTGCCCATGCTTTACAGGCAGGAGGATACCTACAACGTCCATAGCGCGGGATGTTGCAGTGAACCCACACTGACGAGCTAATGATGACAACTGCATGCATTGCTACAGACAACGCATCTGATCATGATCGCGTCGGAACTTCCACGAACAAATTTTATGCTAGGTTTCTCGATAACGTTCTCAAACGTGGCGCGACATCATATCGATCACTACTATTAAGTCTTGAAGGCGAACATAAATATGTCAACACCTAGATTGCATGTGCACGTTCAATGATGTTTTGACATTAGCTAAATGTCTAAAAATAAACCACCGTGACCCACGCAGTATTCTCTCTGACATTGCCGCGTCTTGCACCAAGCAACAGGCATATAAGCATGATTGACGCGTTATAAACATTTCATTATTATTATTATTATTATTATTATTGTTATTATTATTTTCGAATATCACACTGGGTTCGCGTACCGTACATTTACCACACGATAGATTACCTCACCAGTGTTACCTAATGTTAAAATGATTAGATGAAGTTGGCCGTATTAGTTGGGCATCAACCGTGAAAAATATCGTGTTCATGAATGGTTTTGGTTTTGCCTGGTTAAACCAGGAATTTGGAAATGTAAAATTAGTACTTGCTCTATTTAAACAGCGATTGCGTGATGGTCTTATTATAATTATTCTAATATCACAGAGAACATACATAATCGATATTGGTGTTTCATTCACTTCCGGTCTACGACTAGATTGGCGGGAAAGTGCGCAGCGTGACCGGAAGTCCAGGGGACGTAATCGTGAAAGTTGCCGAGGAAGAGGGCGCATGCATGATCGTCACCGGCACGAGGGGGCTCGGAAAACTACGGCGGACATTTCTCGGGAGCATCAGTGACTACGTCCTTCACCATTCCAGTGTTCCCGTCATCGTCATTAAACAGACACATGCACACGACGCACATGCATGACATGACAAGCACTCTGATTTATTATAGGCAGTGGCGCGGCGTAACTATGAACTCTTCTCAAAGGACACTAGATGGGAGCCTACTATTAATGTTCAAATTGGATGGCTTCATGACTAAGTGTAGTAAAAAAGCAAACCACTTTATTTTTGGTTAAATATAATGTATACACTCATGAAGACACTCCATAAATGTATATTATACTAGGTTGGTACGTCAATGGCAGGCCTATAGACAATGGTTGTGACTGTTAGCGATTGTGGATAGCGACTCCATATAGTTGACCTTAAATATGCATAGTTTGCAATGAGTTGCATAGCTTGCGAATGCATACAAGTACCACATTTAAAGTATATGAATTACTAGTATATCAACTGTAATGAATACAATTGTGATAATATTTTTAGACATGTCTTGTTTGTGTTTTTAATAATGTCGTCGTACTCATATATTAGCCTGTGTGGACATGGAACGAAACACAACCAAGCCTGTGTGGACATCGAACGAGATCTGAAAATTATGTCAGCCTTTCTTCCGGTGATTTCTTTCCCCACTGAAAGTATCAATTTACGAATATTAGATAACATAAGTATTATACTATACCCCATCCTCGCACCCCAGGTGTACTTTATTCCGTATACACTTCATATGAAGTGTATACGGAATAAAGTACACATGGGGTGCGAGGATGACTATACCCAAGACAAGACAATTTACGATAAGAATCAATTACATAGTATGCCTCTATTAAATAGCAATGCATTTTATGTCTGTTTATACCGGTATTCAAGTAGGGAAGCATTCGTAGGATATCTAGGATATCTAGGATATCTGGAAATAGTCGGTTAGGTCATTCGACTATGCACTTTAATGTTCACGATAAATGTCCACAGATACTTTCGTGGTTCATTGGAATTTTCTTTTCAAGTTAAACTTCCATTTTCAAACCTTGCCGTATCGATGTTCATTAATATACCTGTAACTTTGATAAGCAATGCTATGTCAATGTGTGTCGGGAAGCCTATACATGTACAATTGTACATGGTTTCCAGACGAGACTTCCCATCCCTATTATGGCGATAGGGGATAACGACCGATAACTTCGGGAACATGGCCCCTGAACTGTACAATATCGCTACGGTCGGCATTCTATAGTTTATATGGACATTTGTACGACAATAATGACGCACATCATTCATGGACTGAACGTAATAATCGCAGTGTTGTTGACCGTCAACTATCTGTAGCGTACGTAACGTAACGTCACCCACCCGTAGCGTAACGCCAACGACACGTAGCTTAGCGTAAACTTATTGTAGCGTAACGTCAACTACCAGGGCCCGGTTGTTCAGAAGATGATTAGCTTAATCATATTATGGTTAGGCTAAACACAAAGTTAAACTTTCAAAGGCATTAACAGTAAAAAATAGACAAACAAGAAATGCATGTTAAAGAATAGGATATTTATTGAAATGTAGCAGAAGTTGTTTAATGTAAGTAATGATTTTATAGCTAACCACGTGATTAGCTTAATCACCTTCTGAGCAACCGGGCCCTATATATATAGGTTAACGCCGGCGACCTGCTGTAGCGTAAGTTCAACTACATGTAGCGTAATATAGACACACATTGTATGCACATGACTTAGTATATCTATTCATGCTAGATCGTGGGATACGTTGATGACAAACCCAGATGTTAAAAAAACATGCAATACATTAAACTGAGCCAGTCTTACTCTTAACAATTCTATTTCCATACGGAACTCCTATAGCTCTCGTAAATATGACAACCTCCTAAATAACCCTGGACGAAGACTGACTGTCAACCCCGACATCAACTATGTTGTCACAGTTGTCACGCTGTGGGAATAACTGACATACGACTGTTGTCAGGCAAGCGCACACTGCTAGATAATATGGTAATATTTAACGGTCTAGCAATCGAGGGTCAAATCTGGCCAGCAAACCAAGCACATATTTACTGCTTACTTAGCTGTCTCGTACTACCTGTTGGCAATGTTGGTCATGTTTACACCAAGATACATCGCGCAATAGATAAACACCAATCACACTAGATGCGATATTTCAGCTTGAATTAGCCAGACAAGAACATACTATATTCGTACAATAGTTTTGATATTCAGACGAAGCACATACAGTCCTCTCAACATTTACTTTTATATTATACTACAGCCAATTTCACAATACATGTTTTGTGTGTGTTTCTTTGATAATTAACGAAAGAATATACGCACAATGCATGTCACTATAATTATGCATGTTACTGTACTATATTAGGATTTTATGATTTATCGCCTGGAAGACAAAGAGCATCTCTCTAGATTTGGGAATATTTCATTTTATAAATAATGTGCTTTCTCATGTGACTAATTTAACCCCCAAACTATCAGTTAGTTACGTGAACAGCCACATTATTTATTTTCGATGGTATAAGGAACACAGCGTTGTTAACGTATCCACATCTAATAGTATAGCAATGGTATACTGTCGTAAAAAATAACGGGATTTAATGTCATTGTTTTTACGGTCTATAGACATTAATTGACTGGAGTTCAAAATGAACCCATCTGCATGCAAATGCCATCACGTATTCTCAACGTATTAAAACGCTACCCGCTGAATACTATTTCAACTTACAGCCGCATTGTCATTAATACGCAGTATATGACAAGGTTATGACAGCAAGCTTTCTCAAAACCGCCTTGCATAACAGTCCTAGTATAGAAGCGGACATCAGTCGAAAGTTCAGGTGACAGTCTCGTTGAGTCGTTCCACGTTCTCGAGTGTCTGGTCAACCGGACGTACAGAAAACAAGGCTCGGAAATTCTGCAGAAATGTCAGAAGAGGCGCGAAACATTGTGATAGCTCTGGACGGAAGTGAATATTCGGAATATGCGTTTAAGTGTGAGTTACTACAAGAGCAGTTATATATATATATAAATAGTATGTGTGTTATAGTGCGCGCGCATATTATGCACGGACGCTTAGAACAGCAATGTCATATTCCAAAAATATGGTGAAATATTGTTTGTAAAGGAACGGTAATCGTATAGCAGCGATAGAGAACTAGCATGACGATGTTGGAGTATGAGTTTTATGAACATATACCTTGCACGCCATTGTGCACTCTCTATATTCGGGCCCATGCATAGGGAGTGTATACAGACACGAGATTCATTCAACATCCGGTGACATAAACTGGTCAACGATCTAAATGAAGCTACGCATTCATGATACAAACGCTAGTCATAGGAACCATTGCAAGCATCAGTAGCAACCACGCTTTAATGTTTACGGTATAATTATCATCTACAGATATTTCCCTGGTTCGTTAAAAAAAATATGCTGCATGTGACGGAATATAAACAGTTTCTATAAACAAAACCGAACAAACGAACAAACCCGTACCGATTTATTTTTCCGACGTTTACGGTAATTATTTATGTTTTGCCTAAAACTAACAAAACCTGCAAATTAAGAAAGTCACGTTTTCTTTTTCTCCATCTTTAAGGGTACTTAGACAACGCGAAGAAAGATAATGACCACGTGATTGTCGTACATTGTCCGGAGTATCACAACGTAACTTACTCACGTAAGTAAACACGATAAATACAATCTGGATGTTAACCCGAACCATTTCTGTATGTACCAATTTTATTATCTACTAAAGGTTTGTCAGATCCCAAATACTGATAATTTCCACATCAATGGCACATAGCTTTTTATGTGATTCATCGGTGAGTTGAGATTGAAACTGAGTGCAAACGGATCGATTCACTTGGGAACTAACGTAGCTATTTGAGCACTTTCGCGCAATGATTAGGCGCATTTGTCAAATTAACGTACATTATTGTTATTATAGTATGATAATAAACACATTTGCTGGTAATTAGGTTGTGATGTAATTATGGATATCGATATTCACCTCAGAGGCACCTGTTATGAGTGACGTCACGATGATCACTGAAATGCTGAAGGAGGAAGAGACGAAGACGAAGAAAATGGTGGAAATCTTCGGAGATAAGTTGAGAGATAACGGGGTGAGAAACAGAGATATATTTAATAAAACCACATTTACAGGTGAATGGTAGTCCTACATCTAATTCATGAAATTTCAGGCTTGGTCAGGCGAGGAAATAAACAGGGGCACTATTCTCGAAACTTCAACTTACGAACTTCTTAGTCAGAAAAGATCTCTTTAAAATTGACATAAGCAGAAACCCAGTTAGGCAAATTCTTAGTACTTAGGAACTTCTTAGGACTTTAAAAGAAGTTTCGAGAATACGGCCCCAGAACCATATTGTTGTACATCTGTTCTGAAACTAAGACGCTTAGCAGTCATGATCTAAAGGCCATGGACAAGTCGTTCCTCCTAACAGAATGCAATGCTTATTTTATTCACTAGCTATGTACATGTATTCATTCGTCGTTATACAGCTTGGCGGCAACGTCCGGAGTATCGGGGGTAAGCCAGGGGAGGTAATCTGTCGCGTGGCCGACGAGGAAGATGCCACCATGATCGTGACGGGAACGCGCGGTATGGGCGTGGTCAGGAGGACGCTGGTGGGCAGCGTCAGCGACTACATCCTGCATCACGCACACGTGCCCGTCGTAGTATGTCGACACAAGGACGTCCATATACACCGTGGAACGCAAGTGCTGGAATGAATATTGGCGGTATTCAGTGCACAGGACTTAATTAGTTATTCCAGATTTCATGATAAAATATTGTTTGTGTTGTGTTGCTCTTAAGGTGGACTCACACGGGTCGATCGGTCGCACGACGAGCTATCGATCGGTTGTATAATAAGTCGTAAGTAGGATCAAACGTGCACACGGGTCGACGACGGTCGAAAGTAATCCGTCTGAAGAGTAGAGTAGAGCTTGTTCTAGTCATGCGACCACGGTCTTCCGATGTCAGAAAGCCTTCCGATGCGTCGATTCGAATTATGATTGTGGGTAATATGGTAATGAGATAGTGACGTGGAAACCAAAACAGCCACAATGAAATTTATATACTGTAGAGGAAATGTTAAAACACTTCTAATGAGTCATTCCATATGTTGGGGATGGTACATAACAAGAGTCTACTGGGTCCTTGGTCCGTTTTCACGAAAACATAAAGCAAATGTGGCTCTCATACCCGCATTAATTATGAATTGAAAAAAACACGAGGTCTATTAAAATGAACACGACTATAGTATACTAGTACTAGGTGTGTGTGTTACGGTAGAATATCTCGCTGGTATATAATAATTATCTCAGAAAACATAGCGTTGTGACATAGTTTATAGCATGCCCACAGACAGATGCATAAGTATAAGTAAATAAAGATGTTTTGACAGTGAAAGTCGCCTTGCTGTTCTATCAACTTTGGGATACAAAAACATTAAAATTAAACAATATATAATTTAACCCTAATGCAGCTCAAGGCGTTACAGCACTACCCCGGTCAATGGATCGGTGTGCACTTGTTGTTTTCAAGTTACAGCGACTCAAAGATGGAAAGCCATTAACACGCTCCAAGAGTCTGACATGTTGATCGAGCGCCTCGCCCTTACCTCACATTGCACTCCATAGTGAGTGTAAGTATACACGTGATAGCCGGAGATTCATTCAAAATACGGTGATATAAACTGGTCAATGATGCAAGTGCGCTACGCATTCACATAAACACGTCATGATACAGACGCCATTCTCAGCAACCATTCCAAGCATCAGAAGCAACCACGCTTTACTGTTAAACTATATACAGTCTATAGATATTACGCACCGTATCAATGTCCACAATTGGTTATGTGTCACCGGAAGCCTGTTAACGGATATGGTTTCCATACGTGACTTACACTTCTCCCTATCAACCACCTCGATGTCGCTCCATGGTATTCCAGCGAGGGTTATCTTTCCTTACATCCGAGTGATGGGCGTATACTCCGCGACAGCATCACGCTTTTCTTCCTTCGTGAATTCTCTCATACATTACAGGTGCGTCGTGTAATTGTGTACAAGGCTGTACGTGACAGAATAATGCAACTGCGCTCAATCCACACAGGAACTTCTAATACGATGTGATATTTGTGTATTAGGTTGGAATAATTCTTTGTAGAATAAATATCGATTAGAGTTCTTCCTGCTCGTGTAATCTGTAAAAGAAATGTTTTAGAAGCAACATTTTACCTTCTGCAAGATAGTGATTCATCTTTCAAACAGAAACAGGACAGTTTTCACGTACTGCTCAACATTAGCAAGATGGATAATCTCGTAACATAGGAATATTAGTCCACAATATTGTTAAATAATTATGAATACCACTATAAAACAGTGGTATAAGCCTCGGAGTTTGTTACTTTTATCGACTCGTAGGATAACAATGATATAAAAAGACACTCGGGTGAGATTATATTTATCACCCAATATCAATCTTATGTCATTTAAGAAGAAAAATAGCACTTCATGTGTGAAAAGTTGTTACTTGGAAGTCAATGAACTTGCTGATGTACATTTGCACTGTGACGTCATAGCATTGTTATGACTGTGGTGGACGTTGGTGTGA
>JAULBO010022012.1:0-12165 GCA_032355325.1 Clypeosectus delectus | reverse complement strand
CCCTCCGACTCTCACACGCTATCTCTCTCGCGCTATCTTTTCTCACACACTCTATACGCCCTCTCTCACTTCTCTGATACACTGGCTCACTCACGAGCTCTCTCCCCTCCCCCACCCCACCCCACCTTCTCTCTCTCTCTCTCTCTCTCTCTGTATTCCTTTGTGCATAGAAAACTGCACGAACCTAAAGCTTTCCTAACATGTAGACGTTAAAAAGAAATGAATGCTAGTTCTGGGATCACATCAGGTAAATAATGTTGACAGTGGTTAATCTGGCCAGTAATTTGATTTTAATTAAACATACCCTGCCAATGCATACTTGTCTTGTTGAACTGACATGTGCAAGTACTAAAATATTTATTAACTAACTATTCAAGTATCAAATAGATTACGGTCCAATCCTTTCTTTACATAACCTATATCCCGACATGGAAACACCACAGACATGCACCACCCATAGCGAAGTGCATGCACCCTATACACAAATACCACAACCCCACTAGTTTTTCCCATCGATTGTATAATACATGTATCCATAACAGTACCAGTGACAGTGTTGCTAATTCCGTCAATAATCTTATAATAATATAATTGAATTTATGTATATCAAGTAATAGTTCATTGGGATCATACCACTGTGAAGGAAACAATCACCTCCTCTGTATTACCAGCGTCCTTTGGTTCGTCTCCCAGCATACATCGGTCCACTACTATACCAAAGTAACCAAGCCAGTTCCGCATTCCATTCTCATTGAATACCGGCATCGCTTCATTGAAACTCGGCTTCGCTAACTACGATTTTAGGGTCACGCTGAGCTATACTATAGGTTCAGACTCCATCGATGCTAGACCAAGATAGCCTTGGTATCCAGCTAATAATCCATTTAGACTGAAACCAGCTCCTCTTTTATTCCAGATCTAGCTTCTATCGGTGTTAATGCTATCTTTACTTTAGACTTGCTCATAATAGCACTGACGTTCGAATACTAGTACCACTAGTATTATACTAGTAATTGATGCTGTGATGGGTTTTTTGTACTTTTGCTACAGGTGCGTGCATATGTATATGCACTTTGTATATCGATCAATATACATATGATTATATTGATGCACTTATTACCAAATCAACGCTTCAGGATTAGGGTGTAAATTGGTTCGCACTTTGTCCTTGGGTGCGGTTTTATTTGATTACTGTACTTGCGTTGAAAAATAAACCCAACTTCACGTGCACTCAGAATTGATAACATAACACTGCTATTTGCCATTTAGCTGAATAGATAATTATATCTAATTCTAATATGAATCGGTTATGTATTATTAGGAAGGCAAACCGATGATCTTCGTGTGTCTCTACAGCAAGCTAACTAGTGCACTTTATGAATTGCCACATTTATCACGGTCGATACAGATATACAGGTAACATAATAATACTGTCAATCTGAAAGGGACATTATCATAAAATATCCCGATAATAATTATATTTCTATGCCGATACTTATCTTGATATGAAAAGAAAGTTGTTATAGTTATGTTTACACTAACACTAGACTCGCTGGTAAACTTGGTTATGCGGTTTAAATTGGTGACGGCTCCGCCTAATGGAGTTACCAATGGTACTTACCGACGCTGTGTTTTGTCTTTGTTCTACCTGAGAAAGCCAGGAGTGATTGCAAGATCGATACAGGCTCACTGATCGTTTACTGCCAGTACTGACAATAACCAAAGAGACCGTCTGTGATGTATTACTGCGACTTGTACTTCAGATACCGAGTGTTTTCTTCTAGAAGTATACATACTGGTGTGTATATGTGGATACAGATGTCCAAGCTAAGGAACAATGTAAGAAATTGATGATATACTAGTAGCCTATTTGCGTTTGTGTTGGAAATTCCTTCACGGCGTATAGCAATCTGAACCGGTCTAACATTAGCATTGCAATCAGCTATGATATATTCCAAATATTGATGGAAGGATGTTTATACATATATACCTACTAATTCGTCCAGCCATCCATATCTACATCTTTAAAGAACAAATCCACCCGGCTGTATGTCTGGTTATGTGTGTATGACTGTATGTGTGCGCGTGTATATATATATGTGTGTATGTGTGTGTATGTGTGTGTGTGTGTTAGAGAGAGAGAGGAGGTAGTTAGAGGGAGAGGGATGGAATGATATAGAGAGAGAGAGATAGAGGGAGAGTGATAAAGAGAGACAAAGATAGAGAGATGGTGTGCCTGTGGGTGTACATGTATCAATGTACCAAAATATATGTATATTTATCCAAATATCATTATAGTTGGTCATAATTCAGCTATATGTGCTTTCTCGTGTTTACCAGACCTATTAACATTAGCATGGACGTATCTTCGTGTATATAATGTTCAAATAACACAGTGCTTTACCCGGTACTACATATTAACACAACATCAACCACCACCACTACTACTACTACTACTACTACTACTACTACTACTGCTACTCCTACACCCTACCACAATACTATTACTAATACTAATACTAATACTAGTGGGGCAGTATGGTATACAAACAAATGTTCAAGCTATCTTTAAAACATGGAATTTGAACATTATACAGTACACATATAGACCTCACTATTTTACACATGTTTTGATATAGCGAACCGCTGAAATATCAAGTTGGTCCTGGTATTCTGACATTGTTTGAAATCCCTACTTTCACATAATATCACGACTTTGACTTGCCTGAAATATGTGTTTTACTATCTTATCTAAATGACTTAAATAGTACATGGTATACGTAAACAACAGGGGCCGTATTCTCTAAACTTCTTAAGCCCTAATAAGTTCGTAAGTACTAAGGATTTGCCTAACTGGTTTTCTGCTTATGACAATTATATAGAGATCTTTTCTGACTAATTTTTTTTAAAGTTAAGTAGTTTCGAGAATAGGACCCCTATTGACGTTGCTTAATATGCTGGTGTTCTCACAAACACATGAATATTTTTCAATCAGCAATAATAATGTAAGGAACAGCCATTTACTCACTGTTGTATCTTGCACTGGCATTCATAATTATACGCACACATGGGATGAATCAAGGGCGAGAATTTAAACAACCTGCAATGCAGTGCATAGTATTAGCGTAAGGCAATGCACCGTATAGAAACCAGATTCTTTGCAACAAGGTCGGACACGTGGTGTTGGGTAACACACGTCGAGATGATTCTGCCGTTTGTACTCCAGCTGTAGGTTAGTTACATGTCCATGTGTTCAGTGCATAGCCACCCCGGTTTCCGTTCACATAAGCCCTATATCACGAGAGTTAAACGGGGGCATTGTTCGACCCTATATCTGCAACATCATGCCAATGTCATAATGCTATTAATGGCAATGCCACAAATACGGTACGTTATTAGGCATTGATATCCGTGTAAAAGACAGTCTTGCGAACACATTGTATTCCAAATCAACTGTACTTTGTAATTATGGTCTACCTACAAGTGCCATAGTATGCAGGTATTCCGCAATTATCGTCACTGCACTGCAGAGTCACTTCCCAACATGGTATTACTAATGGTATTGTATTGGATATGACCACGCATACTATTTGCCACAAGGTTCATAGCAGAAGGTAGTGTTGTAAACAGGTCGGTTGATTGCATTGGAACGTTAGTTTAATAGCGTGTTATGCCACTATTAGTCCTATTAGGGTTGGTTGTTTTGTTGATTGTTACTGAAACGTATAAAGTAAAATTCACTTTGTTGCTTATTCCCTGTCTACTTAACTTGTGGTTGGACATTAAAGGATATGTTTTGTAGGTGCGTAACACTATCGATTCTAAAGACTGCAATAGCAATGCGCTAGCTCGACACAATTTGCATCCAATTTAACTTGGAATGATTGCTTGCATTTGACAGCTCTTTATAATGTTGCTAGCACTAGTGTTGCAGTCGTCTATGGGGCGGGGCCCAAACAGTTAGTAATAACACGGAGGTGTATGTGCATGTCAGTGTTCCAAATGAGACCTATTACAGTTGTACCCAAAATGGAAATCTTCATGTACCTTCATTTGAACCCTAAATAAGATCCATCAACCTATGGCCGATAAAGGTAACATAATGTTCATGTGACCGCAGTGAAAATAAATCCGAAACGGACACTCATGAGATTGTATACTAGTATTATATATTGGATACTCAGTTAGTTCGTATATCCGAGTTCTGTAGCATTATCCCGCCATTGAATAGAAATGTAATGATATAAACACTGCCCTAATCAGTATTAATAACATTAATAATAATACATAATACATTAATACTGATGAAGAAGAAGAATAATAATAGACTAACAAATTATAAAGTATTCCCATTTATATATAATAGTATATCAATAATGAAACATCGTAATATACTAGTACAATATAACGCCCATGGAATGCATCTATATTTAACCCAGTTATTACTACGTGTCCTACATGTATACCTAATAATAATACTTTAAAGCTATACTTCTTAGACAATTATGTCGTCATCTGTATTAAAGAAAGTTCGTGCGAAATATTTCCAGATGTTGCATTTGAATTTGCAGTGCATGATCAAACATGTATACAAAACGAGTCTCCACTGTCAACCCAAACTGTTCCGAAAACACAATGTACTTCATGGTTGTAAGACATCCAGTTTTCGGACACAGGCCAGTAGGGAGAAGCTATCCCCGCAGACACGACGTGAGATCCCCGTGGTTATGTGATATGTACCACTGTAGACTGACTTGTTCTGGCTTCTTATCGATTCCCCATAGCGGATCGATGGAGGTATTCTGCTCGCAACTGAACTCAGATGCGCCTTTTTCAACAAGTGCGCCAAGTTATCTATGTTAGTGAAGTGTGGTGGGAACCCCTGTCCGCCTACGTACAAGTCTCGAGTCGCCGTCAGTAATTACCTGTACGGGATCAGAGGTCGCCTTGACGCAAATCTGAACTGAGTCTCCCAATTATAGTATTAGCACCTCCGATACTGATTACCCTTCACGTTTCAGGAACATCCACCGAGGGCCGTCACTGGAGCAAATGTCCGGGCCCCACACCCCTCCTCCCGACCTTCCCCTCCACCCGAATGCTAGCCCGAGGGGTCGGGACCGGAAGGAGAGGAGGGAGCGGCTGCAGGCCGAGATGGAGGAGGAGGGAAGCACGAGTTCGGCGGAGGACTCGCCCAAATTAGTCACCCCTCGGTCATCACCACAGGTCCGGAGATCCAGTAATCTCGCCTCCGATCATCACCGGAGACAGGGATCAGAGAAGAGGTGGAAGGACTATTCAGCAAGCGTTGCTGCCGCCGCAGCAGAGAGAGTTTACGCGCACATGGCCTCCCCAAACCTTGTTCGCTCCGATTCTGTTAAATTCTGCAAGTCGGCCAATGGGAGCGCACATCGTTCGGGCCCTCATCCAATGACACACACCACACCTCCGAGGCCACCTCGCCGCGTACCAAGTTTGAAACTTAAAAGACTCAATGTTGGCGATGGGGCGGAAACAGACGGCACGCCAGAATCTACTATGCCTTGCAATCACTCGAGAAACAGCAACGCTAACCCGTCTATCACCATCACACTGGATTCGGAGGATGACTCTGTAGTCAGTGATTACCTAAGTCCGGAGATTAACTATAAGCATGAGAACAAAGTACAGTTTCTCGGAGATGAGACAAGCCTGTACGGAACGCCTAAGGAGGAACTGTTCCCGGACAATACATCGATGGATCAAAAACCTAATCCAACAGCTTTCCTTAAGGATCAAATATTAACATTTTTCCAGCCGTCCGACAATAAGCTCGCAATGAAGCTGTTTGGAAATAAGAATGCTCTATTCAAGGAGAAGATGCGTCATAAAAAGGTGGGAAATTGGGTCATCCATCCCTGTAGCAACTTCAGGTAAGACCAAACATATTTTTTTTGCGTCAGTAATCACATCTAAACCTTGCATCGAGCAACGCTCGCCATATGTCAATTCTTCAAATAGTATGTCTGCCAAGCTGTACAATTGTGTATGATGTTCAATGAACACAGATAATCATGAATGCTCACTATATATACAATTAGATAAGTGCTCTCTTTATATATACATATTATGCATTACAGAATTAGTATAGACACATAGACGGTACGTTCAGGATACATGACTGTGTATACTATATGCACACAGTGAGATGTGTTAACTATATACAAACACACCGTCGCTATTTAGCCAGAACACCATACACTTGTACCACCTTAAGCAAGTTAAGGCCAACGTACATGTATACCAGCAGCGATGTGAGTGAGTATGCGACCTGGCTTTGGGTTGTAATGGAACAGCACGTGTGCCTAGTGTTTATATTTGTATTCTTTAAAGATACCTTGTTGAGTTGCGAAAGAGGTCGCATGTTGAAAAGCTTGAATATATATATATATATATATAAATATATAGATACATACACACATATAATGTATATTCATTCAACTTTATATATAATAAACTAGTGTGTATACATGTACTAGTATATACTAGTATATTGTATATTATTGTGGAATATTTAACTTCTAATCAATAATGTATTTATAGTTTAGAATATTTCAGAAACAAATACAGTTTTGCTTTCAAGTTACTAGTATTTGAGAATGTCCTGATCCAAATGAAAATTGACAACATTTGATACCTATTTTTCAACACCCTACTGTATATGTAAATGTTATTACTAAATGGACACGCCATTCCTTATCTTCAAATATCGATATTATATTATTGCCTTATAACTACGCTATGAAGAATATCAATTAAATATAGGTACCGTACGTATTAATAGGATTTATCAAATGCAATTATACTGTTCAAGTTTGAATGTATTAGTAGACTTGTTTTTGGTATGTTGGTATCCGCATATCGATGTAATTGCAACTCTGTTAAGTTTTTAATCCACCAATGCTATTGTATTGGAAACTGAAATGCATTTCAAAATGCCTAACGTTTGATTCCATCCATGAGTGTTGACTCACGTTTATTGTGGGCCGTTAAAGAAATATAGCTTTTAACCCGACTCCATTATCAATAGTTCCAGTACATGAACGTTAATGTGGCTACTGTCAGATCATCATGTTTGTGCAATGTTTGATCATAGCCAGAAATATATATTTTTTTATCTTAATAGACATTGCCGTTAGCCCCCAACAATCATTATGTCAAAATAAACATCCACCAAATTCGCACGCATCTAATCGCGCAATTTCGTCCAAGCTGTTTAAGCCCTCGGCACATGAGTCGAGCATTGTCGGTACAAAATGAAAGCCAAAAGAAGTTAGGACACCAATTTCTGACTTCATTGCTGCAACTTTCCTGAAGAGCGCATCTGACAGTGGAGCAAATATATGGGTAATGGACGGAATCTAGTTTGTGCTACCTTATCCTCACGGAACGGGCCCTGATGAGAAATCGGATCAGGTTTGTCTGCGACTCTGTTATCTGATGGTATCAAGG
Source organism: Clypeosectus delectus (assembly GCA_032355325.1). NCBI lineage: Eukaryota > Metazoa > Mollusca > Gastropoda > Lepetellida > Lepetodrilidae > Clypeosectus > Clypeosectus delectus. Next base: position 4,674 of record JAULBO010022012.1, on the reverse strand, counting down.
AAAGGGCACTCCATGCAGACAATAGATAGAAATGGTAACACAGTTATGGGCCTTTGTTGTTGGTCTTCAGATGTGATTGTCGGGTTGCATTGGACTGTCCATATATATCAAACATGTTCGGCTGCAAGCATTTCGTCACTCAGATATCTAAAAAGATAATAGAGAAATATTCTCATTTACTGTTTGCCATGCTGCGAGCAGTAATGTTATAATACGTATCATGTAATACAAGTCAGTGCAGTGGCTTTTGTTTGAAATCCTTGTTATGTTTAGACGAATATATTTCAATTAATTTAGCACTAGATATGGGACTGTTGAGGCCAGTCCACGCAGGCTCTTATCGTCGTCAAGGCAACACGCAATCAGGGGACGGTTGTAGAATTACAACGCGATGGATCAAGGAATACCTGTATATCGCTCAGTGGGGTAGCATTATAAACACCTGTGTAATTAAGGAATAGTGCACGTAGACATGCAAACAATTAACCTAATAACATATATGTCTACTTTCCAGAGTCGTCATAACGCTAATGTCAATCATCACGAATAGCTACATGTACCAAATCAGTGTATCAAGTTTCGTTATAAGGACCATTCATTCCCGACATACTAGTATCTCACAACTTTACCAACACACACGCGTGCACACCCTTGATATGGATATGTACACACGCACGTACTATCTCTCTCCCCTTCTCTTGATCTAACTGTGGGGGTCTCTCTCTCTCTCTCTCTCTCACACACACACACACACACGCACGCACACACATACACAAAAAAACCAAAACAAAACAACACACACATACACATACACACACACACACACACACACACACACACACACACACACACACAAACACACACGCACACACAAACAGTGAACACACACCTCATTGTACGAGGAGAGGAAAGTCGCTGAGTTTTGTCATTCACAGGGGAGACTTCATTATCGAAATGTGCACTATCCCTTATTGACTCGTCGTTCAGATAATACTAAACTCTGAAGAGACGTTCAGAAATCAGGGTTCGTGTAGAGTAAAGCTCAGATACTGTTCAATGCTCAGCAAATACTGTATTTAGTAATACTATGATATGACCTTTAACGGCACACATTTGGTAGAAACACATACACATTATTTCTCGTTAATATGTGTAGTATGTGGTATTGAAATATAAAAGTAGGCGACATTCAAAATTACTTGTTTACCCCTCATGACAAAACGTGTCGGTATACAACACATATAACAGTACTGTCAAGCATACACCATTGGTTAGGTTCGTCTGCATGCGTACAACATGCAAGGTTTGCACGACCGTCATAACGTTCATATATTCGCAGAGAGAAACAATGGACGTAGCATTCTATCAGGTACAAAACAGTAACATAACAACACACATGAGCAACAGTGCATTATGGAGCCCATGTTTTCGCATTAATCGCATCACCTTCCAATCCACCGACCGCTGACTGAACATCACCCTCGAGCGATGGGACATTACTTTAAACACATGCAATACTAGTGTAACAAAAACAACATAATTTCAATTTCAAGTATGCCACAATCGATATGAATTTCCAAGTTCTTAACAGTTCCATTGGACAATATGGATACTCCATTAAAGTTAACTTGACACGGCTTCTCCCTTGTTTCAACATGCCGTTGGTATTAACAAAGTCCAGGGGCCGTATTCTCGAAACTTATTAAGTCTTAAGAAGTTCGTAAGTATTAAGAATGTGGTTAACTGGTTTTCTACTTACTAATATGTCAACTTTAAATATTAGTAGATATTTTCTTACTAAGAAATTCTTAAGTCAAGAAGTTTCGACGTATACTAAGAGGGAGAGTACGTCTGAATACAGTATCACAATATGTTATATACTGAGTATATTATATTTAAATGTACGCTACTTAATCCAAAAGAGTTAAGTATTACTAATGAATCGAAAATAATAAGAAATTCTTAAGTCAAGAAATTTCGAGGTATACTAATTAAGTCCCAATACAGTATCACAATATGTTATATACTGAGTATACATTTGTTTTAATGTACGCTACTTAATCCAAAAATAGATAAGTATTACTAATGAATCGAATATTACTATGACAATACATCGACTACTCTACGACAATGCCAATGGCCTGTTTGTACTGACTACGAGCCGACCAGTCGCGTATGGTTGTATTATACGATCTCATTAAACGATCCTGCGTTAAAACAAATCTGGTCATATCCGAACATAGAGAGTTTATCAGCACGTGCGTGGGGCGCGCTCTACGCTGGACATAGTGTGCCATACACCTGGATGCTTTACAGATCAGAGACATAACCATGGATTCCCTACAGCGCTCGCACTTCCACCAGGAGGGACAAATACTCCAAATTCTTCGCCCGCCCTTCGACGGAAACGCCGTTTTATTATCTCAAATTGTAACGGCAGGGGGGAAAACCCATATCATCGCAATGTTGAACAGAGTAAAGATTAACTGAGCTAAAATAGTTACATGTTGGCCCCGACATTTCATGAAAGGCATAGTGAAGCAGGTTACCGACAGACAGACAGACATACAGATTTTATATGCACGTCTCACACTGGTAAAAGTTGCACAAAATACATGCAGTCAATATAGTATACACAAGCCATTCTTTAAGAACTATGAGAGACGATACACATATATACATGTACACTCGATAAGAACTATTTTAAAATATCACTTATTTACATGTACATGTATATACAAATTATTTATATAATAGCCACCTGCGGCTTTGTAGAATTAAGAAACAGGTTTTGGCACATAATTTAAAAGTCAATTTGGCTAAGACGTACCGCAAACTTTTCCACATCAGTTAAACGATCAAATTGTGGAATAAAACATTTCACCTCATTAAACAGGCAGTTTCTAAAATTATCAAAGGCGGAGCAAGTAAACAAAACATGAAATTCATCTTCTACGCCATTGTCACATACAAGGCATCCATCTCTGTTCATATCGCCCCGTCTCTACACGACGTCTTATCGCCGCCACCCTTCTTCTAAATTTACCAAATTAGCTGCGAAAATGTTTAGATATAGGTATTGATAAATAATCCTCAGTTTTATAGTTGTTCTTAACATATTTATATGTCCTTACCTTTCCCGCATAGCGAAGCAGGCAGGTTACCTGTAGAACGATATTTTACAATTTGGCCGAGATTCACTCAATTTCCGATGTGTAAGACGTTGAATGAATGTACAGACAGTATGTTATACAATATAAGCCGATTTGTTGGTGTTTTAAACGTAAGTGGTTTAAATAAGCGTACGTGATATAACACGAAGAAATAAAAACAGCCTGTTCTAGCATTAAGCTCTACCGGAACCAGGATGATAATGAAAGCGCTATCTACTAGCCTGCCGGTGTGGAGATTTATGCGAGGGATACTCGGTACGAACCAGAATAAACATAATTTTGACATATCGCTGTTAGACCGCAAGTTTACATGAAAGAGGTTGCTACATGTACATACATATAAAAACCAGGGCAAGATTCATCATGCGTTTGGATAAACCACGACCTGGCCCCCGGGTAACATGCGTGCAGCTCATTACTAGGCCAGTTGGCTCCGTTAGTCATATACATCTATATAATCCCAGAGGGTTACTAGAACAAGTGTGGTGCTTTATTGCTGAAGGAATACTTACACGTGAGTGACCGAGAATGTGTGGGGATTACCTACGATTTCAAGCCGTGATAAGAATACGTTATTGAACCCCAATTAACAAATACAACCTACGATTAATTTATATAATTATAGTTATACGTGTGTAGGTATTACCATCTAACTTTAGAGATATAGCAGGGTCGAATCTAGTTTACCTTCTCCACGATTGGGATATAATCTGGGTTCAACGTCATTGTGCTAATGATCCAGGTATAACCATCTAACTTTGGAGATATAGCAGGGTCGAATCTAGTCTACATTCTCCACGATTGGGATATAATATGGGTTCAACGTCAGGTTGCTAATGATCCACGTCATTCAGCTGTATCCGCCGTGGCTCGTGTGTGCGAGGAAGGGCCAAGTTATGCTCGCTTTGTTTGTATTGGTATTACTAATTACTACTACTACAATGTGCAGCTAGTGAGTAGTAGTAGTACTAGTTGTAGTAGTAGGAGAACGAATCAGTAGTAGTAAGAGTTGTTGCTTTTGTTGTTAATTGGGGTTTAAAGTCGCTTTCAAGAACGTGCTGATATCACGGCTTGTGTCAGTCTGTGTATTTCACCAGTCTTTATAGTGCTAGTTCACTGGAATATCATTCCGTAGTTAGAACATGGATACTCAGACCCATTATACTCCGAGCCGACCAGTCCTTGCTTTACCCCATTAATGCTGAGCGCCAAGCAGGGAAACAACAAGTACCATATTTTAACGTCGTTTGGTATTACGCGGCCGAAGATTTGAACCCACGACCTTCCGCTCTCCGAGCCGACGCTCCAACCACTGCGCCACGGAGGCGGTCCGTAATAGTAGGAGTAGGAGTAGGCCAATGAGGAGTCAGTACTAGTAGTAATAGTAGTAGTAGTAGTAGTAGTAGTAGTAATAGTAGTAGTAATAGTAGTAGTAGTAATAGTAGTAGTAGTAGTAGTAGTAGTAGTAGTAATAGTAGTAGTAGTAGTAGTAGTAGTAGTA
>JAULBO010021790.1:0-12166 GCA_032355325.1 Clypeosectus delectus | reverse complement strand
ATTAAACTTAATTTCCACAGATGTCTACATATAATAGTAATCTATTATCAGCACATATTCATCGGAACTACATTTTTGCTGTGGATGTATTATTAGGTCAGGTAGTAAAGTGAAAGTGGTATTACTCCGCCTCTCCGTTGCTTCAGCTCCTGTCAACATCGTTGTAAACTTAATGTTAGAGATATTGAATCTACCTAAAATATATCTGGGGTAATAAATAGGATATTACACACTGTTCTATTTAATATGAACTGTTCATATTAAATAGAACAGTGTGTAATATCCTCTATACCCTATCCCGTCATCATTAGCAACACGCATCGCCCAATATGAAACTAAATCGTTTATACTGCGAATACACACACCATTGTTGTTTTATTTGAAATATATGTACTGCGCAGTAATATACATGCCAAGTGCAAGTACTTCCGCATAAATTAAAATCGGAACACTCAAGAACCGACAACTCAGTTAAATTGATGCTGCTTGTCAACTGTTGAACATCTATGCGCATGCGTAATTCATAACCAATCAGCAAAGTCGAAACGAGTAATCTCTAGAATAACATTGTTGTCATAATGTACACTTATGGTTAATAAATGTAAATACTTTCTGTTATTCGTAGATGGCATTGGAACCCAGATACAAGACCATTCCTTGTGTCCATTTTAAAAATATGTTCTGTCAACGACAACATCCTACTGCTTTTCTGTACATTGCAAATTACAAATCAGAAACCATTTTTACTAGTTCTGAACCCACGCATAATACTAGGGCTCCCAATAGTAGTTTGCACTGTCACAATAAAGCACTAGTTTAAGATCGTGTCAGGTAACTCAGGTTCAACATACTCGTGTTACAGATCCTTTGATCGGGTTTTACTGTAAGCTAACCGTACATAAAACACAACCAAGTGTGCATAGGCCACCGAAAACATTGTTTTAAAGTTTCGTTTCGTTTCTTAACCCACTATGTTTCATACATGAAATAGCTGAGTCATGCCAATAACATTTTAAGTCAATCATTATGCTTAATAACATCTGCGTAATGCAATACGTTGTCAAGACGTTGTCTGGGTTAGAATGACAAAGTGTCATGCCAACATAATAACTTTCTTTTTTAATATAGCGTCGAAGTCACTTATAATTAATTATGTGATACCAACAAAATGTTATTTTCATTTTAAAGTGTATTTTGTTTTTTTGTTTTTTAAAAGAGAAAATCGATTATCGTGTGTATTGGAAAGCAGGAAAACATTTAATCTTCGGCCAAGAAGGGAAGTAAATTAGGCACCAGCAGTTACGTGTGATATTGATGCTGGTTTCAAGGGGCCCGTCTATCAATGGCTGGCCTATTCTTCATTGCCCATGCAATAATATTGACCGACCGCGACTGCACAATAGCCTTCAGTAATAGAGGCGGTCGCAGCAAATCCGTGGTACCCGCTAATGCACTAACATTTACAAAGCTACCCGGAGAGCAAAATGACGGACAATAGGTCTACATACAAAACGGGTGAGCTTCACCACCCGTTTATGTGTTTGGTTGAGGAAATAGGCAAGATCTGGCTAGTTTACACAGTGTCCACTGGGCGTGGCAAGCACGGTGCCCTCGGTCCGTGATGACCTGTGGGTCCGACAAGGTGTGATTGCCGCGAGACATGCTCTTCCACCACCACCCCCACCCTCCGACCCGAGGCCCATATGTCGGCTTCTGGAGCTATGATAATACACAGTACCAATTATGCAGAAGCCGTAAAAATGAAATTTGATCTGTTATCATTGGAAGTGTATAATTATGCCTTCCTCGAATTGTGGATGGAGGTTTAGCTGGTTGCGAGGCTGGTAGACTATCAATAGTCTCAAAGGATGAAAGTAAATTATTTTTAATAAATTCTACTGATGGGTATAATATACTAGTATATATATATATGAAAGGAGCCTCTGAAAATCTTTAACCTCAGTTCTCCAGTAAATCTAGACTTGCTTTTGTCCATGGGAGATATTTGGAATAGGAGTATTTCGTTGAGAAGAGGGTCTGCACACAGACTACGAGGCTGGTTATCTGCCGTGGTTTCATACAGGGGGACATATTGGTAATGGTTATTTCTGCAGCTATGTTGACCTATAGTAACGCGGTTAATATTTGCCATAGAACAGTGTTCCACAAACCAGGCATTATTGTCGCTGACAGTAATGTTTGCTTATTCCGTACGTGTACATGTATGTAGGTATATAGAGATTCGATTTATATTTATTCTCTTCAATGTGACGGGCGTTCTTGTGAACGACGGTTGTCATTTTACAAAAGCGGACTAGTGAGGTGTATTTACGCTCAAATGACATGTTTGACTTCCATACTCCTACCGAAGAAGAGAACTTAGTGTAATACCGTAGCTCCATTGACTTTCTCCTTCAGTCTGTGTTGACACGTGAAGGCAGACTGTTTGCATTTCGTAAGTTGATTAAGATCTGAGTATAGGACGGCGTCCCGATTTGGTACTTACTGTATGAAGCACGGTGAATGACTGGACCTAAAGATATAAGAAAGATTCACAGTATTATATTAACTTGAACATACTATGACATTAACTTGAACATACTAGCTAGTATCAACGTGTTGTCATTGTCGGAAAGTATACGTGCAATTCTACCAATATTAATCTCATGGTCCGTGTTTTGAACATTCTTTTTTGTTCCCGCCGTTTTAAAATAAAAACGATTCTAAAAATTGCTCCATATTTTGTGTATTGTCCACACCGTGTGTTCTGCAATAAGTGACAACAGACCGCAACTGCTATGTGTACGGTTATCCGATCCCGTGTGTACACCGTCCGCATTCCCAGTGTATATGCATAGAGTCGTCTGCTAGTTTCCGCGAAGCAGACGTGAACGTTGAAGGAGGTAGGACATGACTGAGCATTGAATATACGTGATGGTGTTCGGAGTTTGTTGTTGTGGGAGTATCTAGCAGGTAGGGTGTACAGATATGTCCGTGTATATTAGCAAGCGTTGCTAAAGGACATTGTACTTCACATCTTAGGAACTAGACTGGATTGGACAAGGTTTTGTTCTACAAATGTTTCAATAGTCACGCATCCTTTTCGGACTTAATTCAATGTGTAGGTATAGGTAGGTATACATGTACATGTATATACTGTAAGACTTTCGGTTTTGACAATTGATTCACTACTAGATACGTTAGAGGAAATAAATGTAATGGTGGTCAGTTTTTGTATAATCGTGGCAGGTCTGTCGGAGGAATAAGTTAGACTCTGTCTTTCTGGAGACGTGGAATCGGATGCGGTGCCCTGCGGAGTTGCGGGTGGGGGGTGGGGGGTGGGAGGGGGTGGTTGCTGGGGCAATTCCTGATGGGTCCAGCAGACAAAAAATTCCCAGCGGGGGCCCGTATTTAGATTTGTCCATCATTGCAAAGGAATTCTCGTCCTCTTGTCCTGTCTATTTAGTTGCCGTGGGACCCCCTGTATGTCTGTCTCCCCCGAACTCCGTTTTATCGCCAGTAAATCTGTAACGCATGTTAGTGTATAAATATTGATGGTCTCCCCCTGTTCGCGGTGTGTTTATTCCACACATTTGTACCAGTGTCGAGAGCAATGGTTTTCCGTTTTACAACACCAAATGCCATGCGTAACGCTTTCCGGTATGTCGCGTCTTTCGTGTTCCCCTTGTAATCAATTAATAAATGTTATATAGTTTTCAACACAGTATATTTATATTCATCCATAGTCTAGCAGCTTTAAAATGGCGTTTCATACACCAGTATCGCATTTTTATATCTCCCCGCGTGAGTGCTCTTTTGGGGTATCACAATCTTCCAATTCTTCAAAGTCATCCGCTATGAAATTCTTTACAAATAGTAATCAGGTCTTTCACCTCTTAGGAGACGTCGGTCTGGATGGCTTCTTTTCTTAGAGAAGCATGTGTTACGTAGCCTACAATTCATTTCACGGTCTTGGATATCATTAGAAACATAAACACCTTCAGTTAGCAGACGACCGAAACGGGAATTCCCTGGGACAATTAGTCGCCGTGTTTACAAAGTTGTATGGCTGCCTAAATGTCGTCTCTGTCATTACCGGATCGTAAGGGGCCGTGTTTTACCCCCACTGGAAGACGAAACACAATCCCATGCCTCAACTAATTCTCAGCTGGCATGGCTTGCGCACGCCTTCTCGGGGGTCGGGTTTCATGATTGACACCGTAACCATGGCGATGGATTTTCACAGGCATTGTGTGAATAACGATATATCCTTGAGGTCGCGGGTGGCAGCCAATCAACGAACGAGACTCGGCCACGGTGCCATGTCGCTGTGAAACGCAATAGCTCCACTTCTAAGTAACCCAATCCACCCTCTTGTTTTTCCAGTTTTCCGGGAGCAGAACGGATCAGCTGTACGACCGTTTCCGAACGTTCCGACGGCAATGCTCCACGATCATCAAGCTCCGACGAATGTTGGATCCCCCTCCGGAGCGCCGACCATGCTACCTTCGTTCGGATTTACTCAAGAGCAGGTAGCGTGTGTGTGTGAAGTTTTGCAACAAGGTGGCAACATCGACAGACTCGCTCGCTTCCTATGGTCCTTACCCGCTTGCGAGCACCTTCACAAGAACGAGAGTGTCCTGAAAGCCAAAGCAGTAGTGGCCTTCCATCGAGGGAATTTCAAGGAATTGTACAAAATACTAGAAAACAATCAATTCGCGTGTCACAACCACGCCAAACTTCAAGCCTTGTGGTTAAAGGCCCATTACATTGAAGCCGAGAAACTCCGGGGCCGACCGCTGGGTGCAGTGGGGAAGTACCGAGTCAGGAGGAAGTTTCCTCTCCCACGGACAATCTGGGACGGGGAGGAGACGAGTTATTGCTTCAAGGAAAAATCAAGAACGGTACTACGGGAATGGTACGGACACAATCCATACCCGTCACCCAGGGAGAAGAGAGAGCTTTCAGAGGCGACTGGATTAACCACGACTCAAGTCAGCAACTGGTTTAAGAATCGTCGACAAAGAGATCGTGCCGCAGAAGCGAAAGACAGGTGGGTGGGATGTCCCAATTTATTTTTGTAATTTATCAAACATAATTATTATATAAAACAGCATAGTTTCCGTGTCATCCGCTGTATGAGGTAGACATCTTGGTTGTTTAGAAATCACTTCCGCCATTCCGAGGAACAGTTACCGTAATTGCATTATTAAACGTTGAACTTTAAGGTTTGCTGTGTTATTGGTAGGTTGCATTTCATAATCCTTTACTTCGGCGAATTTGATATCCTGCTAAAAACTACGGAAGCTGTATGGGCACAAGCGGTTTGTTTACATTGTAATGCACACAATCTATACGTAATTTCGCTATAGCGTGTATGTTTGAAAATACGTACGACGTGCAATCGTTAATTGTGTATTCCCATTCAAGCTATCATTTAAAACACAGAGAGAAACATAAATATATATATATATTATGTATACTGTATTTAGATGTTGTTAAAAACTGTTCGTGCAATTGAATTAAATTAATATAATTAACTCATCAATGTCAACAAATACAACGTAGGTTTCTGACGGTATGAATAATGTTCTTGATTTTCTGCTACATATTAATATTTAGAAAATCAGTTTTAAACATTAATCTGTAATAGGTTAGTATTGCTTTAATAATTTCAAGTGAATTAATTAATGGTTAGTTATGGCTTATTTTAATAATTCCAATTTCCTCAAAAGTAGTTATGCTTAATTCAGTGTCACCGCAATTCTAATTCTTATTAACGAATTCTGATAAATGTCTTCTTTCACGCATTACAAACAATGGAGGTTCCTGACGAAATGGAGTCACCTGTCTTGTCAATTTCAACTAAAATGCTTAACATGTTCACTAATAATGAGACTGGTGAAGGCATTACTCGACGCATCAAGCGCTAACCTAATTTTGTGGCTGGAAATCCCAAATATATCACGTTACCTTATTTCGTGCTTCTGCCTAGGAATTACTCACTTCCTCCCTGATGGTAAAAGGCGCTGTTATGTTGACAACCTTCAAGACGTAATTCTCCACAGGATTGTAGGAAGAACGGTGTGCATTACTCACCTTTAATGGGTCTGAAATTAAAATAACTTTTAAAAAAACAACCGCATGAACAAATTTCCTTATTTAGACCATTTCTTTCGTACGAATATTATGCAATTAAAATAAATTAAAACGCTTTTATAAAATTATTTTAGATATTATGACAAGCTCTTAATTCCAATTGTCATATCATTATATTTGTGTATTTATTAATTGTATAGAATGTGTGTGCATTCGCAGTCGCTCTGGTATATTGAATACATAGCCACACAAATGCAGACTTATGTTACAGCGATAAAATAATGTATTAATATTTTACTACCTAAACTATACCGATTCCACGTTAGATAAGCATTCTGGATTTTCTCGATTTAGTTTTAATGTTTTGAAATATGATACCACTCGGCCATGACGTTATTGAGAGAACAGAGTCTAACTAGTAAACCAAACGGATGAATTAAATTGTGTTTTATAATTCCAGACTAACGTATATTAACGTATTACTTTGTTTTGTCTTAATCGTGTTCCACCTTGTACACACACACACACACACACACACACACACACCACACACACACACACACACACACATTAAAACTAATAAACTATCTGATTCTATTGATGAGACTAGTATTCAGTAATCGAGTTGTGTAATTTAGTCTTGAAAATACTCCCTTGACACAATACTCAAAGTTTGGTTAAAATACCGAGGCACTTCATACACGTAAAGATAGGACATCTCGTATTTAATTATTCGCTCATGGCATGCTAAACACGTGGTTTTGCGCAACAAAATAGTTATCACCTAAACACAAAGCCCCCGGGATATTAAATTCGTAGAGAAAATCCATGACGTAACGTTAGCCTGTACAGGCTGTATGAGATAAGTGACGTGTTATCCCTGATTGCTGTTTGTATTAGCTCAAATCTGCAACCAATTTGTAAGTGTGAAACGATTTCTGATTTGTATTTACTGCTGCCCGAGCGAGAACAGATTTTACTATGGTGTTGATACGCTATCTTGTTTTAAGGAAATAACGTGCATGTTGTAAATTCGATTGTTATTTTCTTAAAATTGAAACAGTTGAAATGTTGGTGTTGTATACGAGGTTTAGGTGTTAAACTAATGTTCTATTAAATAATTTGACTACAACCGAGCAGTGTAATATGTGTGTATGTGAATACACGTTATTAAAGTCTAGATACAAATTACACCGACAGGTTTATTCAAACGTCTTCGTAAATAATAAGAAAAATATAATATTATATTACTCTCAAGTATAGGAATGAGTTAACCGCGGAAGTAAATGAACGAAAACCAAACTAGGTCTTAAAATATTTGCCTTCGTGAAGATAGTAGGACTTGCTTATTTTCCTAGAGCTGGCATGATTGCCGACTTTGGAGGAAATTTGATACTGCCATTTGGTGGATTTAGGAGAAAGATTGACTGAGCCAGATGAGAAGTGTTGCTATTTATAAGGAATAAAGACTTTTTACACCAAAGGTCAACTTGAGTTTTCGGGTCAAAGGTCAAACCTTTCACTAGATTAATCGCACCCTGTCACATTCCTAGATTAGATTTGGAAACAGTGATAATTTCCCATTGAACCTGTCAAGTTTAATATTCCCCAAATCCTGTCAGAGATCTCAACATTTCTATAAGACAATATTTAAATTTGACAGAAATAAATGTTGTTTTGCGGTAATTGTAACTACTGTATTTGTAAATATATACATATAAAAAATGTGTGTTCTAAAAAATATACCAATGTATTTACGAGAATATCTGAATAGTATACACTTGTTTAAATTAATTCCTTATTTTACATTTAAAAAAAGGAAGACCATTAATAAATGGTTGTAGTAGGCATTTGTATGTGATAAATTAAGCATTGATATAATGATTCTTTTGAACTACAATTGAAATATTGCTGTTTACTTTAAAATGTGTACTGTTTTATATATTATGCATTTGTTTCACACATATTTATTTCGCTTACTGTCGCGTCTGCAATGCAGCCCTGACAGTCTTCTGTCTTCTATCAGCAGAGATGGAATGTTACAACCGGGCCAAGATCCGGGGTCGCCATCAGACGACATCAAGGAAGAGAAAGCAGACTCTATGAACGGACACACAAAATTAGACGACAGTCCTGCGCCGAATCAGCACCACACGTCTCCGTCAATTTACACAGATCTGCAGAAGGCATCGGGGATGCCCGGTGGGGTGTTGCTGCAGAACATGCTGCCCCACAGCGCCACCGTGGGGCAAGGAGTGGGGGTGGGGATGGGCGGGATGAACAACGGGCCGTCGTCGCACGATGTGGGTCAAATGTTAACCGACTATCAAGCATTATGAAGGAGTGTGTGGAACTATTACTGACTGGTCTTACATCTCAATTGGTGCTCTGGAAAAATTGTCCCAAAGAAAAATCCCAAGGCTGTGTTTCAAAATTATGCCGTCTGCCTGATTCAGTCAAACTGGCAGCCGGTTTAGCCTCATATCAACTTTTCGTCGCTCCATGACGTCAGCTAGACTGTGTTGGAACGAAATCATTTTTATTTTTTTTGGATGAGCTTGATGCCGTTTAGAATATACATATGTGATTATACGTCTACAAATGCCATAATTCCACGTTCGTTTTAAGGAATCTATGCCAACTTTTATGCACGGTGGTGTCGAGAATCTGAAACTGTGCCTGACATAAACGAACACAGCTCACAATTTTAAGACCGACATGAAGTATTTGTGTACGTGGATTTTATTCGACTGTGTTTTCACCTAGGACCTAAGCCACGATGCGTTCCTAGTCGAGATTTATCGAACTAGAACGGTCATCCGAGGTAGAGAATTAATACAGGTGTGTGTATATACAGGTGTAATTATCAAACGGGGACTACATATTGTATGTCGTGTGAATGTGAATGGTTTAACAGTATTCGACCTTAATCAACTCGAGCGCTTATCTAATACTGTCTGGGACTGTTCGTGAAGTTCTTTCATGAAATCGTTAATGACTCTTCCCCGAAGAGCAACTGGTAAGACTATAGTTTGCCTCATTCATTAGTGCGTTCAGTGCTATCCAAAGTGCAAAGTGACAATCGTAGTATATTTTAGTGGTTTCAACTTGCATCTGTGCTACTCTTAATGTGTTCAACATGTCATTTGAATTAATTTAATTTATCGTGTCCAAAATTGATATTGTATTAATCGGATGATTTATGAAGGATACTGAGACACCCAGTGGACTGTCAAGACGGGCTCAGGTGACATGACCCCGCCAACAATCCGAATTTTTATTTTTCACGTCAAAATTAAAGTGTTGTTCTTTTGTTGTCAAAATAATGTTTTTTGACCGACTTTTGAGATTATGTCATTTTATTATTTCCATCGTCAGTCGTTGATTTATGATTAAATCAGTTTAATCCTCATTTCATTATTGGCCATACTTTATATGTAACGTTCCATATCATCCAAAGAGTTTCAGTGAAAAACATGCCATAAATATATAGATTGTGTTCTGTCCTCCTTTTTGTCATTTGTGTTCATTATGCTGTGCTATTGGAATGACCAACAAAGCTGTACTGGTACTGTTAAGTGCTACTGCAGTTCATATACATACACACACACACACACACACACACACACACACACACACACACACGACACTTCTACGCATATTTTATATTTAGTTGTTGCAATGGTCCATGCATCCATCCATGAATATTAGATTTCTGTATATTCTTTAACCCTCTCCTGCTGTGGGCAACTGGACATGCCCTGTACAACAGTGTTTGTGATTACTAGTAATCCAGGTAAGAGAAGCTTAAGTATAGTTATATATTAAATTTATGGTAGGTTTATCATTAAACAAGGTCATCACATTGTAGACTACTACAGGTGTATTCCAATTAAGATCATACAACAAATTTAATAATCTATAATCATTCACATACTATCGGTAGATCCCGTATTTAAGCCCAAACGGAATTTGGACCATGGGCTTAAAAATCGGATTTAATATATTTGAATGTTGCTGTTCACTTTCTCTGTCATTAATGACATTCAGTTATTGAGACGATTTAGGGGTTTTCAGGCATGTGCTGTCCTAGCATCCAATGGTTAACGGAGTAATTTTGTTCACATAATATCGTTGTTTCAAGTAAATCTACATGTAGTGCCAACACTATATTATGTTGTATGTTTTTCGCATCAGTTCCGAATTTAAGCCCTAATTTCGGGTCAAATGATTATGTTTCAAAAGGGACATTACCCCTGGGCCTAAATTCGATAAATACCGGTACATACAGGGAAATATAGAAAGGTATGAATGATTTTATGGCATTAGGAACACAAAATGGGTGGTTCCGAATTTAAGCCTCAAAAGTGACATTTTCCTAAATTACGCCAGTGACCTAATTCAATTTAGGGTTGTTCAGTCCTATTGTTAAAAAATGTGTTGTCATGACATCCAATGGTTAACGGATTTATTTTGTTCGTATAAGAATGTTTTTTCAATTAAAACAAGTGCCATCACTATATAATTGTGTATGTTTTTCGCTTCAAAAACACAAAATGGGTAGTTCCGACATTAAGCCCTGGCCGGGCCTAACTTCGGATTAAATTATTCTGTTTCAAAAGTGACATTTTCCTAAATTACGCCAGTGACCTAATTACTGGACATCCCGGTACATGCAGTGAAATGGAAAAGTTTGAATGAAGAATGTTGCTGTTCACGTTCTCTTTCAATGATGGTATTCAGTTATTGACACAATTTAGGGTTGTTCAGTCATATTGTTAAAACATATGTTGTCATGACATCCAATGGTTAACGGATTTATTTTGTTCGTATAAGAATGTTGTTTCAATTAAAACAAGTGCCAGCACTATATATTTTGTATGTTTTTCGCTTCAGAAACACAAAATGGGTAGTTCCGACATTAAGCCCTGGGCCTAACGTCGGATTAAATGATTCTGTTTCAAAAGTGACATTTTCCTAAATTACGCCAGTGACGTAAAAAACGGGAAATCCGGTAGATACAGATACATAGAAAATGTGTTGCCATGGTATCCAATGGTTAACGGATTTATTTTGTTCGTATAAGATTGTTGTTTCGATTAAAACAAGTGCCATCACTATATAGTGTTGTATGTTTTTCGCATCAGAAACACAAAATGGGTAGTTCCGAATTTAAGCCATGGGCCTGATTTCGGATTCAAATATTCTGTTTCAATAGTGCGATTTTCCGAAATGGCGCAAGGGTCATATAGGCATAGGTCCTCACACGGGTCGATCGGTCGTATAGATCCGTCGATTCAAACCAGATCGCACCGTGTGAGCGTACATGCCACGCGAATCATAATTCGAATCGACGCACCAAAAGGCTTACTGACATCGGAAGACCGTGGTCGCATGACTAGAACAAGCTCTACTCTTCAGACGGATTACTTGCGATCGTCGTCGACCAATCGACCCGTGTGAGTCCACCTATACAAATGGGAATTCTCGGAACATACAGTCAGATATACAAGTTTGAATGACACATTCTCTTCCAATGATTTAGGGGTGTTCGGTGACATGCATCCGGTGACCCCTAATCGGAGCTGTAGCATTAGATAATTGCTTATTAAAGCTACCTGTATTCATTTAATGGACAACGATACGGCATGGTTTGCAAATGGAACTATAGCTTTGACAAAAACATTCCAATGAACCACGAAAATATCTGTATCAAGAACATTAAATTTTAGCGTGGATGCTAATGACGCGGGCAATGGTTGCTATGAATGGCGTCTGCATCATGCCGTGTTTATACGACGTCACAACCGGATGTCGCCAGCTGCTGTCAGTTTATGTCACCGGATATTACATGAATCTCGTGTCTACTTACACTCCCTATTGTTTAGAAATGAGTTTTGAGTTCTTTATGTATCTGTATACCACCAATGGCGGTACATGTGGAACATACATGCATACATACATGCATACATACATACTACATGACACTAGCACATGTATTTGGAACATGTCGCCTGTGTGTGGGGGGGGAGGGGGGCGGGGGGGGGGGGGTGGGGGTGGCAAGTAA
>JAULBO010021568.1:1811-12170 GCA_032355325.1 Clypeosectus delectus | reverse complement strand
GCCCCCCATTTTGTCGGCTTTTACGACACACAAGGGGGTGTGGAGGACCTATTCTAACCCGGGTCCCCACGGGGCTGTATGCATGTATGTATGTGCATATGACTGTTTGTACTAGTCTGACAGTGCCAATACTTACAGTATCCCATTTAGCATTCTGCCTCTCCTTTTCAAACTTGGCGAACTCTCTGCGATCATGAATGATGGTCAGCATTTTCCATATAAGGAGTAGGGCCAGTCCCACGATGACGATCCCGCCCACCAGTCCCCCGACGATCGCCAGAACATTGACGGACTCCGGGCACACTGACCACCACAAGAATATATTAATATTCGTTACATAACTTGTCGAATTGTGGTTTAAAACCACTTTCAACATCATTCCCACTCATCTCACAGCTTCCATCTGTGTGTATGGTGCTTCAGGATTTCCACCAATGCTATACCGACTCTCTGCCTGTGCTCTTACACATTTTAATGGTAATCAACAAGCAGGGGAACAACAAGTACCATCATGTAACATCACTAGGTCTGAAGCGACCATGGATCAAATCGACCGAGCCTCTAGGAGAATGAACTATCCATTACGCCATGAAGGTCGTCAAAAACCTGTACGCTCTTATTGCATTTTTTTGGTAATGTGTCCATCATGTTTACATTTCCAAACTTCTTGTTATTTAGTTGGACTTTACAGCTGCTTTCATGATTCTACGTTTGAAAAGAAGTTCCAAATGAAGTACGGCAATGCTAGATGATCACCTTTCTTTGATTGAACTTTGATGTGCAGTTCTCCGAAGACGTCGTATTCGTACGTGAAGTAGAAGTGGCATTCGTCGTCGTCTTTATGCCGACACATTTTCACACCGTCCGATTCTGAAAAGAAAACAGACAAAAGGTTTGTTTTATCACCTGCACCGATTCAAGTTATATTTTTAACATAGTCATCGGGCCCCAGACTATCATAATATACCTCATGTACAGGGACCGGCCAGGCAGGCAAGCTAGTTTTTTAACAGCACCTGCACAACTTGACCTGCAGGCAAGTAATTATTATTTCACAGTTCTAGGAGGGCATATAATTCAAAATATCATTACTGCATAAGAGAGAATTACAAGACGGCTACATTATTTTTGTTATATTCTAATTATCGGAAACTGTTACCAACTGGACTGTGTTCAGCGTACACTACTTTTCATATACTACACTACGCTACAATAGTGGTTCACTGGACGGTAGACGTCTTGATCATGCGCACATACGGTTTCTACCACGCTTTTGCTTTTCCTACAAACACTACACCCTCCAAGTCTGTAGCGAAATGTAGTACTACGTAGTACTACATATGCTACGGCTTCCGTAGCACATAGTGATATGTAGTGAAATGTAGCGTACGCAGCCCAGATGTAAGCTTATTGTTTTCTCTACTTGCCTCTGACTTCCTTCACAACAACCATCTTGTTTTTACAGTCATTAGCGCATTCCTCTATGGACTTGGGTCCCGAATGGTAAATGTGGCATTGTACGCATTCCTTCTGTTCCAAACACTTCCCAGCACAGATCTGGAAATACGCAAAAGTAATAATTGTAAAATATATTTAGTAAGATTTCAATAAATCACTTGAGATATCACTTGTCACGTCACTCGAGATTGCGAAGTGCAGCGATTTCACAGAGGAAATACACTTTTTTCATAGAAATATTACCATCGAGGAAGTTTGAGAATCGCAAGTATTTTAGTCTGAAAGATACACTGTCACAGCATGCCCGGGATATAATTGACTTAATTGATGTGAAGGCGAGATTGTCCATAGACGATTTACCGCAGAATTGGGCGGGGCATTGACAGGGGAATTGATCGAGGAATTGACATGAGAGCTGACAGGGGGGCATTGATTTGGGTATTGACAGGGGAATTGACATGAGAAGTGACAGGGGGGCATTGAGTTGGGTATTGACAGGGGAATTGAAATGAGAAGTGACAGGGGGGCATTGATTTGGGTATTGACAGGGGAATTGACATGATAACTGACAGGGGGGCATTGAGTTGGGTATTGACAGGGGCATTGTCAGGGGAATTGAAATGAGAAGTGACAGGGGGGGCGGGGCATTGATTTGGGCATTGACCGGAAAATTGACAGGCGAATTGAATTGACTGGGGAAAATGACTGGAGAATTGATGAGGGCATAGACCGGGGCATTGACCGAGGCACTGACCGGACACTCTTCACAGGTGGGACCGAGGTGGCCGGTCGACGTGTCGCAGATGCACTTGCCGCATCTACAGGTCCCGTGGTCATTACACTCCAGCTGAAAATATACACATCCCATTCTCATAACAAGCCATATCTCCGTGCATGTAATATATACCAGCTACCCAAAAGATATTAACTCGGCAATAATGGTTTTAAAAATATTTCTGTTATAAAACGTTTTTGTTTTTTTTAAATCGAAATTTCCATATCATTTTCAGACTGTCACCATAAAGCCTGTTTTACTTACTCCTTTCTTTGTGTAGCATTTTGACTTGTCGGTGGTACATTCACAGCCTGTGCCGTTGAAGGGGCTGTGGCACTGACATGTTCCACACAGACACTTGCCCCGGTCTGGTCCTGAGGACAGATTACGCAGAGCCGTCACGACATAATTAGTTCGTTCACATGCAGAAATGGTTATTTTCATACATTTTCAAATTCAAGACTTTTTTTGTTTGTTCAGTATTCCGTCCCTTTCAAGATGTCATGCATATTATGGTGTGCGTGTGTGTGTGTGTATGGTGTGAATGTGTGTGTGCGTATGGTGTGAATGTGTGTGTGTGTGTGTATGGTGTGAATGTGTGTGTGTATGGTGTGAATGTGTGTATGGTGTGAATGTGTGTGTGTATGGTGTGAATGTGTGTGTGTATGGTGTGAATGTGTGCGTGTGTGTGTATGGTGTGAATGTGTGTGTGTGTGTATGGTGTGAATGTGTGTGTGTGTATGGTGTGAATGTGTGCGTGTGTGTGTGTATGGTGTGAATGTGTGTATGGTGTGAATGTGTGTATGGTGTGAATGTGTGTGTGTATGGTGTGAATGTGTGTGTGTGCGTATGTGTGTGTGTGTAGTGTGTGAATGTGTGTGTGTGTGTGTATGGTGTGAATGTGTGTATGGTGTGAATGTGTGTGTGTATGGTGTGAATGTGTGTGTGTATGTGTATGGTGTGAATGTGTGTATGTGTGTGTGTATGGTGTGAATGTGTGTATGGTGTGAATGTGTGTATGTGTGTATGGTGTGAATGTGTGTGTGTGTATGGTGTGAATGTGTGTATGTGTATGGTGTGAATGTGTGTGTGTGTGTGTGTGTGTGTGTGTGTGTGTGTGTGTATGGTGTGAATGTGTGAGATTCTCAGACGCAACTAGATCACTCACCGCCGCAGACTTCACCGTCGTGGTAGTTGCAGGAGAAGTTATCGCAGTCGCAGTATGTGCCGCTGTATCGCTGCGCGGAGTTGGCTGTCCGAGGGAAACACTTGCACTCCCCACACACGCACTGGCCACGCCCCGAGCACGGCACTGTGGAATCGGCTCTGGAGGGAGACGCGAATTACATCCATTGATATGTCAAACAGTTTGAAATACGAAACTGGCGTTCTTATTTATTTACTGGGATTTAGTAAATTTTATTATTATTTTACACATTTCTTATTTAACCAATAATGCATAAGAGTAAATGAAATATCAACAGATAGGGTAGAGTCTGGCGTTATAGCCTTGAACGCTGAAGAGTTCGAATATACAAAGGTCTTTAGTGATCTTAATATAGATTGGATATTTGACGATTACCATATATTGATTCTACATATCATGTGTATTAAATGGTCCCAGTAATTCATGAAACATAATATGCCAATGATATAGTCACATATTGATTAACACACATTAAACCAAAGTTAAGAACTATAAATTCATCTGTATCAGAATCGCATATAATCACAGGTTTTTCTGGATGCGAGTTTTCTATATTGCTACGCACTTGATGCACTTAGCGTCCGATTCGTCGCTGGAGACTTTGCCCTCGTCACATTCGCAGTTCTTTCCGTAACGGCCCGGGTTACACGTGCACTTCCCGCACTCGTACGTCCCGTTGCCTCCCGAACACAGCGGACTGTTTGGGATCTGTAACCGAATGTCATAAAGTAATGTCTACCAGAATAATACAGATGGTTTCAGCTACATGTATATCAAACACCATTTAACGAGGAGATTTTGGGTTATCTCCTCTTTTCCTGGGTAATACTTATCCAGTCATCTCATTTGCAATGGGGTTCGCCGCTGAGAAATCCGCTGGATGGCGCATTGTACTAGAAGTGCCGAACTAGTTTTCACGGAAATTCATGTTGCCACCTATAGTCTCTAGACCGTGCCCAGTCGGTAAATAGCAAGATTTGCTCCCCTTACTAGTATTAACTTGTTCCAAGTTGACGCGCAGTCACCCACATATTAGACAGGATCATAATTTGTATTAATTAAATATCCATTGGTGGCAAGCAAACAGTAATGACATGGAAAAATCCGTTGGGTACAGGTGGCCCATATTCCAATATCTATAGACCTGGAAAACCAATGAATAGGTTGTATTAAAATATTATTTCGAAACTGGGCGACTGTCTAGTGACTATATTCGATGCGCATGATTACACTGGAGGACCTCTAATGCACAGTCGCCATCTAGTGGAGAATTTTGCGCGGCAAACCCCATTTCCGTGTGTCTACTTGTGTGTGCAAGTTCAGACTCCCGAGAGGAAAGGAAAAGGACATGAGGCATGCCGAGCTCTCGGGAGTCTGAACCTCCACGCCTCATGTCCTTTTCCTTTCCTGTTCAACATTACCTATCAGACGGATGTTGGTTAACTTTTACAAGTCAATTGTCCACGTAGACATGCGGAAATTGCAAATGAGATGACTGGATATAAGTATTACTTAAAGGAAATGTATTCATAGATCTATGCTAATCTTCCAGCTTTTCCCAGAATTCCACCGCCCGATTTTTCTTCCTGGGATCTTTTTCCGAAATGAAATCCACATCGGCCGTGTAGTTTCTACACATAGGAACAGTAACCATACCAAGTCTAAATATATATATTTTTTTTTTACATCAATCCTGGTACAAATCAAAGCACATGAATAATTCTCCAGCAACAGCAAATACATACTTCCCGGCCTGGTTTCTCGCAGTCGCACTCGCAGATGAGCCGGAGGTCCAGGTTGAGTTTCTCGGACAGCCCGACGGGGTAAATGGCGAACTTCCTGTTCCATTGGCTTCTGTCTGTTGGACATTCCCTCACAGTGACTTCAACCTCGAACGTAACCTGCAGCAATGGCATGTTGACACTTGTGAGACATGATAAACACAGTTAAATAAAAAATAAAAATATCATGCAACGAGCCAAGATCTCGGACTAATAAAGCCTACAGATATTTTCGATATCCGTCAGAGTTTATCCGTTGGGCGTGGCTAACTCGGGTACACTGGCATCGTCCGTGGAGAAATCACAGTTGACTGAAGACCTTCCGCTGCAAGTTACTTAATTTCATCAGAGTAGATAAAGATTAACATTACATGCTAAAGAGATTATTACCCTTCTGTCTTTAGATATCGTCAATATCCTGCATTTGGGATAAGCACTATGTATTAATTATGTTCGACTTTCATTCGGGTTGTTGTTGGTAATTGGGGTTTAAAGCCGCTTTCAAGAACGGGCTCATATCATGGCTTGTATGCATGTGTGTTTTTGTGTGTGTATATGACTGCTTGTGCCAGTCTGGGTATTTCGCAAGTCTTTATATTGCTAGTTCATTGGAATATCATTCCGCAGTTAGAACATGGATACTCCACTAAGACACATTCATTATACTGACTCCGAGCTGACCAGTCCTTGCTTTACACCTTTAATATGGAGCGCCAAGCTGGGAAACAGCAAGTACCATCTTTTTACGTCTTTTGATCTGACGCGGCCGAGGATTTGAACCCACAACCTTCCGCTCTCCGGGCCGACGCTCCAACCACTGCGCCACAGAGGCGGTCTGACTACATCATAACTATCCAGTACTGTATATCTGAGGCGAGTCAGATTAAAATCTGATTTAATGAGATTGGATTAAAAATAGTGATGAAAACAGTGACGAAAACAGTGACGAAAACAGTGACGAAAACAGTGACGAAAACAGAACTTACATTAGTTCCTATCCCCAGTCCTTCGCATTCATTTGTTTCGATCATATGTTTCCTAAAATTGTTAAAAACAGTTTCAAATGATATCATCTATAAACTTGCATTCCAAGGAGAGTATTCACAACAATAAACATAGATTAGCCCACTAAAATTGAACCAAAGAATAGGTTCATTGAATGATGGGTAATATATTATATGAATTGACACTGGTTTCCTATAATAAATTGAATTAATAGTTATAGAAATATTAAATAAAATATATTAAATACTCATTTGTTACATTACATAGTCAAAGCATCAATTGTATCAATATTGATTAAATAACTCACCCGAAGCACTTAGAGAAAAACTTAACAGATATATTGCCCGCATTCTGTGTTTTCAGTCGCACCATGGAAGTAATTTTCTGTAATATAAAAACAACCTCCTGTTTGACCGATGTAACAGATTGGAATCCTAACGTTGTTCCTTCATGACTAAAAGTTCTTCGCATTACTGAGTTGTTGCTGTTGTTGTTGTTGTTGAATTGGGGTGTAAAAGCATACTATCACAGATGGTTGACCTAGTTTATGGTCAAATTAATTTCTATCTGAGACAACTTACGTTTGATTTGTCCACCAAAAAAATAGTTATTGATGTACTTATTTCCCAACACTCGACAGTTATCAATATTTTCATATTTTATATTTTAATTATCTTGAGTTTGGAAATCTCTATATATGCATGGCATTATTATTTTGACTGTGTTCAATGATTAGAGTTATCCCCCTTAGTATATTACACTACTAGTATAGAAAATGTATGCCGCTTTCAAGAACGTGCTCATATCACGGCTTGTGTGGTGTAGGCATGTGTGTATGTGTATATGACTGTGTGTGCCAGTCTGGGCATTACACCTGTCTCAATAGTGCTAGTTCACTGGAATATCATGCTGCAGTTCGAACATTGATACTCCACTCAGACACATTACACTTGACTCCAAGCCGACCACTCCTTGGTTTTACCACTTTTAATGCCAAACACCAAGCAGGGGAACAACAAGTACCGTCTTTTAATGCCGTTTGGTATGCCGCGAACTGGGATCGAAATCCTGACATTCCGCTCTCCGCGTCGACCCTCTAACCACTGAGCCGGTTTACTTACATTGTAATTATTTCGAACAAGTTCTACGATGTTGGACGAGTCGTTGGCAAGTTCTCCAGCAAGCGAACCCTCGATAGCCGATGCAAGTTTCTCATAGACTGGCGTCTGATCTCTGGTCACAGCAAATATAATGTTGACTTTCTTCTCACTGATCTTGGCTGCTATTTGACTCACAGATGGATAGTCCTGGAACACAGAGATATTAACTTAGCATACAGGCAACTGAAACTGAACAAACATATTCAGGATTTTAGAAACGAATATTTACGACAGACAATATTGAAGGTAAACATTGAGGAGAAGTGATGGCCGCAGTACTGAATCTGATCGACTGACCTGATTCGAGCTTTCAGTGTACACTCCGTATGTATCCATGTGACAGATGCCGTCGTTGGGTTTCACAATGCCACCAAGCTAGACCAATGGAAACAGAGGAATGATATTTACATGCGGCCGTCATGTACTGACCGTGCATACAACATGCAAGTACGACTTCCTGTGCAGATTGGTTCTATGTGTCGGGATATTAGCTCACGGTGGGAATATACAGGGTCATCTTCGTCCGATTTTTGCATTACTTGGAAGTTTTTTAATCTACACATTGTTCTCTAGTGTTTACTGTACTGTACATCGATGACAAATCTACGCATATGAATAAATATACAATACATGCGTTACAGATTTATTTCGGGCAATAGTTATAGTACAACAGGTATATATGCAACATCAAATATTCCTATTCAGTTTCGGAACAAGTACAAATCTTACTTCCATATGTGTACACAAACTGATTTACAATCTTGAAGAAAAATTGCAAAAGCTTTGGGGGTTTTTCACCCAAGGCCCAAAGAAGAAATTATTTCAATGACTGAAAAATGCATTCCGAGAGATTGACAGTCATAGCCACGACAGGCTCATGCAGGTTATTGACATTATTCGTCACAGCAATACTGTTACAGGTCATATCACAGTTATTGTATTGTTAGTTTTTAAAAGACTTTAAAAAATCACATTCATTAATGAAAATAACATTCATGCAAATAGAGATGAAGAAAGGCATTTTGCAATATGAATGTCATGGCATGTCGTCATGCAAATTGCGATCGAGACTGTCATTATATGCATGTATGTAAGCATTAACTGTATTACGAGTTTACCTACATTGCAGCAGGCTACAACAATCCAGATCGATGTTGTTGTTGTTGTTGTTAATTGGGGTTTAAAGCAGTTTTCAAGAACGTGCTCATATCACGGCTTGTATGTAGTATATGTATGTGTATATGACTGCTTGTGCTAGTCTGGGTATTTCACCAGTCTTTATAGTGCTAGTTAACTGGAATATCAGCAGTTTGAACACGGATACTCCACTCAGACACATTATACCGACAAATCCTTGCTTTACCCTAATGCTGAGCACCAAGTAGGGGAACAACAAGTACCATCTTATAACGCTCTCCAGGCCGACGTTCTAACCACTACGCCACGGAGGCGGTCAATCCAGATGCATGTACCGCATAAACATTTTCTGTAGACGCGCATGATGCTTTTAGATAAAAACATCAAATACATGAGAGAGTGAGTGAGTGAATATGGAGTTTAACGTCGCTGCAGGAATCTCTCACCCATTTGCGACGACATGAGAGAAAAAAAATCGAATAGATTTCGTCCCAGATTTGTTTCTAGATACAACTCCACTTTATTTAGGGTTCTGTTTATTTTAAATAGATAAATAACTAGTCAATTACTTTTCACAAAGAACAAAAAAAAAAGAAGAAGAATATGCTGATTTTTTTCTTTTAGATAGATCTAGACTATCTACCTTATTTAAAAAAAACATAATTATATCTCAAATAATCAAATCTGAATGAATTTCTGACCAATGCATATATACTGTACATGTATTTGGACACAACGAACAAACAGACAACCATACATCATAACTTTAATACTGGCTCGTTTCAGTGTCATTATCATTAATCTCGAAATTAGTGCCTTGATTCAGTGTCAGTATCCTGAACTTAGTGCGGACTTAGATATCGGAACCGGTCTCACAGACCTTGCCATCTCCTGCGTAATGAAAGCCGGCATCGGTCGAGAAGACTAGCATTCTCCGAGACTGTTCTCGCCAGCCAATCGAAGACTGAAAACAGGCAGATCTACATCAGGCATAGTCAATATCAGTGGAGAGAAAATGAGACCGACATTTGAGTACAGGTTACAAATCGGCTAAATGCAGTGTTTCTCACGTTAACCCTCACCCTGCGAAATTAATCACAATCACGACGGTTGTAAAGGGCAGGGAGAAGGCTAAGATGTCCATCATAATGTGATTACAAAATAATAATTATGGTTTGGAAGTGTCTGTTTTGTGTGAAAATCAAACTATATTTTATGTTTTTGATTGATTTGTTGTTTAACGTCGCTGCGTGAATATTTCACTCATACGCAACGATTATATATTTTTTTATGAATCGTTCATTTAAAAAAAAAAACATCGAAAATGCCGAGTTTTGTTAAGCAGCTTTCAAGATTCTTAGCAAAACTAGCCGACAGTGTAACGATGTACTAAAATGTTTCGAAGTTAGAAATAAACAAAAGAAAGGAGATTGGAGAAGAGCCTGGGTCTACATGAAAGGAAATAAAACAAAAGGCATAAAATAATACAGCAGGACAAAACGACAAGCACGACATGTAGAAAGGACAGACGGGAGATCCAGGCATTCGCAGGCGGCCATCATCGTTATCCTGTGCACCGGAATACTCACACTCGGGCTATCCCACGGGTCACCAGGCTCACAGCCCGAGGATTGGAAGCGCTGGGAAAGCTTACCACAAGATTTCAAACTTAATATATAACCGCTAACTTTTTAAAAGATAAAATGAGTCGATATAAATATTTGAAATTTCACGAATTGATATAGCTTCCAAGGACTGTATCTCGGGGCTGTGAACCAGGCTCGCGATGGATTTCCGAACGCGAGTTTTCCGGGACGCGTGACTCTCCGAGGACAG
>JAULBO010021457.1:0-12176 GCA_032355325.1 Clypeosectus delectus | reverse complement strand
TGTGTGTGTGTGTATGTGTGTGTGTGTGTGTGTGTGTGTGTGTGTGTGTGTGTGTGTGTGTGTGTGTGTGTTTGTGTATGTGCGTGTGTGCGTACACTTTCTGTAACTTAAGTTTGTGTTCTTCCGAGTGTATGTTCATAGCCATAGATTTCATGACAAACTATTCCAAAACAGTTCTGATCGATGATTACTAGTATGGTAAATAGTTGATGCATGCCTACTGTGTAATGCACTCATCCTTAATAGCAAAAGACGCACAATGAACCAATTGAATGTATACTATTTATTGCAGGTAACAGCGTACAGGTAACATCTCCATGAATCGTCAATAACCCATCCCTGGGCAAGAAGAAGAATCTGTCAAAATAAAGGGGTCATTTTGTTTCGTCAAATTCTTCCGCTTCACACCCCCTCTGTACAATATATCTAGATACTAGTAGTTTGGCATGGCATAGTGTATGTATATAGGCTACATAATATTATACTGTATCACCAGAAATTAGGCTCGGCCATACTAGGATCGCAGAAACAATAGTAGTACATGTATTATGAAAGTGATGGCCACTCAATAGCAATAGATGAACAACATGCTCTAGCATACTGACCCAATGCGCTCTGCTAACATGATATTCCCGTAACATCTAGAGATTATTCTATGAAAATGTCACCATTTCCGTGAAGAGGAAGTGCGCACATATTAATGCTATTATGACGTGGTTCTATGTCTGCATTACGTCTGGCTGGGGACATAATAGGAAGCACCATACTTTCTCAATAGTTCTTTGTTTGTCAAATCAATGAGACGCATTTTGATTGGATAATCGATATCACGTGCATTGGTGTAGGCGTAGCTACCAACATGTAGTGTACTCATGAGCGTTCATTTTATTTTACCAAAAAATATGTTACGTATCTGCCTTTTACGACATTTAAATGCAGGACACTAACACATTTGGAAAGTAATATTTCCATCTGTGAGTACACGTTATAGGAAACTACATACATGTAGCTATGTCCGTGATATGTATACTGATTTGCACTAGATGCTTGTGAATACCTTGTAATATTAACAAAACGCATGGGAATAAGACACCATGATACACATCTATCTACCGTTGCGACTAACCTGTTATAGGCTTTATAGTAGCTATCAAACTCGACTCGGTGCTTCAGTATAATCAGACTTGATAGTATTGCTATCTATGCACTGTAACATTTCCCGGCAAGAGATAGCAGCGTGTGCTATAAATATGGTGACGGCGGCAATATTTGAGAGGATAATCCGCTCGTACAAACTCTTCCTCTAAAGATTCGAGCCTAAATAATTATTTTAATGGTAAACTGAGCACGCCAATGAGTATGGCGACTACCGGTACTGTATTTAATTAACCATTGTAAGCTGCAGGGCATGAGTAAAACATGCCAATTTCTTATAGAAACGTCAAATAAAATTAATTATACTTGTATTTATACTATATAGTTTCGGACTTAACAACAATAATCATATGAGAGCTTGTTTAAATTTAAAGTAATTTACTATGTGGCTAAGTTAACTTATTGCAAAGGTTTATGTAATAATAATTGTTACATTTAAGTAGTAGTAGTAGTAGTAGTAGTAGTAGTAGTAGTAGTAGTAGTAGTAGTAGTAGTAGTAGTAGTAGTAGTATTCAGTTCATAACCGCGTTATGATACATTTTTGCCTCTTTTAAATAAAAATCTAATTTTCAATGTGTTCTATTAGACAATGCAACTCTATTTACCATCGCGATTGAATTTATAACGATCATAAACACAAATGGAGAATGTTGTGATTGACGTCCAAAAATCAACAGAGAGACATAACTGTATTGATATAATATTAGTATGACCTTTATTCCGCCGCTGAAGATTAATTACCAGCCTCAAAAACTGAAGAGTGTTATCGAGCGTCACTACTACAGAGCTTCCATAGTATTTTAAGCATTTACTACGTCAACACCGGCACAAAATCCATGCAATTACGAAGCATGTCGCACCTCTATATAGTGTTAACATGTGTGTGAAAAGAAACTAAGTTCTAACATTAGCCAGGTTTTTGGATAATGGTGATATTCTTTTTAATTGTCGGGTTGTTTATTTTACATAATAAGATTCATTAACTGGATCGTAACACTTAAAATCAATCAAGAGGCACAGTTCTAAATTGGCAAGTATAATACTGATTTCCAAACAGTGTAGCATAATTAGAGAAACCGGTTCACAGTGACAGTATCGGATTTATGTGGCATAATAGAAACCGATTCAAGGTTACATTATCGGCTATATTTGTCATCAGACGTACGCTTCGGTGTTCTGGTTCACGCTAGCAGAACATGGCGTAGTGATACAGGTCATCGTTCTGATGCACTTCCTGAAGTTCTTGCTAAAGCCCACGAATAGGAAGAACTTCACGGAACAATGAGAGTAAGAAATAAAGAGGAGGAATAGGTGAATCAACGCCTCCGTGTGCGACATGTCTGTAGACGCGTCCGGCCTGGAACGGAGCATGTAGATGAGTCTCGTAATGTGCAGAGGGGCGTTCATTATCAGGAACGTTATGGAAAGCGCAGAGAGCATTTTTGTCACACGGACTTGCGGGCTTTTAATTCCGCGGCGTATGCTGTCACTTCCGGGACTACCTTTCCTCCACCTGAACGTGTTGGCTATAGAGAATCCCATGGCGACGAGCATAAATCCGATACTGGAAACAGGAATTAGCAGCGTCACAATCGAGTCAACGTACGTGAATATCAAGAGAAGAAATGAAAAATCGGGATTCCTTTCGCAAACCTGTCTCCCGTTGCGTCCAATTCGCACTTCCGTCGTTATTACTGTAATACAGTATATCAGCATAGCGGCCCCTGCAAACGTTATCACCACTGCACTTGCACGGTTTTTCGTACACATGACCTTGATCTTCATGGGATGGCATATGGTGATGAAATTCTCCACGGTGATGCACACCATGTACCACACAGAAAGAAAACTGCACATGTACGTTAAGTACACCAACAGCTGGCAGAAGCCGTTCATGTGATTAATTCCGAATCCCAACACCTCCAGCCACACGGAAAGCAGCGACAGGAGAGTTCCGGTGTCGGAAATCAGGACCGCCAACACGTAGACACTGGAAGAGAGCTTTCGTAGATCCTTGTTAGCGAACACCATGCACGACAAGGTGTTCCCGATCAGCCCTATGAACACTATGATCGGCAGAATGAAGGTGTTGAGAATCCCTGCTATGGTGTAGATCAACACTCGCTCAGACGGAACTGAAGTCGTCACGTTGTTAGAGTAATTCATAATGAGAGTGATAACACTCCCCATATGCACAAATGTAGTCGTCGCTGGTCAGTTTCTCCACAAAATAATGTCAATACTAGTTTGTCTTGCTATTTCTTCTTCTCGTTCGCTCTCTGTTGTTCTAAGGTTCTAGCGTTCATAGCAAGTGTAAAGCGATCCCAAGATACTTCACTGTCAGTAAAGGGAGTACTCACAGTCAGTTGGCACAATGCATCACACGCCTTGGTAAGTAAGTGAACATTTCTTCACTGAAGTTTGCCGTGTCGTTCGCGAAGTAAAGAAACGTCCATGTAGAAACTCCTATTGACGCGCATAATACAGGGAATGCGAAGGTATATTATTCCGAGAAAGACGTCATCACAGTGCAGCTGTGGCAAGCCGTTTGCCTTAATGTTTCTATTACTTGACACTTGCAGTAGAACATGGCTATGTTGTCTTTTAAATGTTAGCTGTGCTTTTGCTTTAATGCAAGGAATCGTGATTCCAACAATGTCAAACCACGGGAACGTGGACGACCGAACTTGAGAACCTTCTTCATTGAACTGTAATCGATATATGGAATTGGTTTTTGAGATTTAGGTGTGTTTTACGGCATGAGATTAATTTCAAGCATTTCCCATAGTGAAGTTCATTATCAGCGTCCATCTATTACTGGCCAACATAGCACCTGCCAATTCTTCAGATTAGCAACGTAATTCGCTGTCTTGCAATGATTTGACTAAGTGGAGGGGAGAACACATGTCCATCTCATCGTGGTCGAAATCACGTGTAATTATACGTTGTAATTAGATAACAAATGACGTCTGTATCCGATATGTTTTCTCCGAACATCTGCTTGAGGCAATATCTTGGCTTCCGACTACGATTACTTTACATGTTAATGTTATGAACTGATTCTTTACTGTCAACGATACACTGGCAGTGCAGCGTTGAGGCTCCGAGAAAACACAGCAACTGTCAGAATCCTAGCCAACAGCGAATTGTATTTGCTTTACATAGAGACGATTAATCACCTCACACGGATAATTGATTTCAGCTGTCCAATTGTGATTTTGTTTTCTTAAATCAAGAATGCTTGATTAATGTTTTTATTATACGGATCTTTCCCGCAAATTTGGTTCAATATTAGAACAATGTCGCACCTCCTTCTTCCACTCAAACACATAGGGAAACAAATTGCAGTTCAGTTTGTTGTCTCTTCTAATAGTAGTGACAATGACTTTACCTGCAGGAAGCGCAGTTATTGTGTGTGTGTGTCTTTGTATTAAGGAAGCCTCACCAGGCCGACATTACCATCAGGGCAACGTCCTATGTATACGTGGACAAATTCACTGACTTCCTTCCTCTGCCCTACCAACTTCCTGTTGCGTGGCACTTTGTATCGCAAATTAAACTGTAAATATGTTGCTGTTGCTACAGCTTCTGCTTCTTCTGCTGCTGTTATAATCATACACTATTTCCAACATGAACAATATGCGCACTTTAAGATCATGAGAACATATTACGGAACTTCGACGCCTTTGGTGGTTGCATATCACAAGACTCGCTGCTATGAATTCCGAATGAGATCGTCCCGGGGGGAGATTTCCTACTGGTATCGCTTCGTTCCAGAGTTTCGGCTTCCTGATCGCCGTCCTTTGTCAAATCCCTGTTAAATAGAAAAAAAGACAATCCATCATGACGTAACGTTAAGTTATCACGTGTATAACACGTGTGTGTAATATGACAGCACAGAGCAGGACAGATATTTAATTTTGGGATCCTTTCTTATATGGGTGACCCTTTCTTATATGAGTGACACCGCTGTAATTCTGCTAACACGTGTATACGGTATAACACTTTATCAGTCCTTGATAGATTTTAAAATGCTTTAAATACATGTACATGTAGTTCGCCCGGGAATGGTATATTATTATTGACGATTTTATTTAATAATGCGCTGTGGATGTTAGCAACGTAATTATGGATGGATAATGTTTGCTTGATAAACACGTATTTTCAGAGGATTTGCTGTCTACAACAGTTTCTGGCAGTTCTATTATCGGTCAGTCAGAAAAATCTGCCTTCAAGTATTCCTAAAAATATATCTCGGTTAACACGCTGTCGTAATAATTATGCGTGTGACATCAGACAAGTTTGAGGACGCCCATCCATCCCATACATATAATAATCAACCTAGACCGTTGGTGCCCTTACATGCATAGAATGCATGCTCTAGCCTAGATACAGAGATGCAATAGCAACTATGTGCCTCGTGGCTGCTATATTTAGCTAGCAAATGTCAATGCGTACATCAGATACGTAGCTTCCATGAAGCAGGCGGACAAGCTATGACGAATCAAATCGGACTTAACAATTGACACCCTTCTGATACTTGTCATTATCTGTCATGCAATAAGTAATAAGCTTAAAAGGCGTGTTCTTAAATCCAGCCATCTAATTAAAGTGAACGCACGTGGATTTTAAAGGTCGCGTAGCCCATACAATATTGCCCACAGATATAAAATGCTAGAATGTAATAATGCTGGTCCTAGTATTTAGAGTAGTCTTTTGCAGCAAAGAGATGCTTGTACGTTAGGAATTAAAAAATACAAAATGTTTACAAACAGGCGTACATGACATTTAGTAAATTACTTTCTGGTTGTTACTTAATGTCCGTAGGTTTGGTATCTCGCATACGACTAGTTCAGGAGTAAATCGAGGATTGCGTCATATTTACTACTGGAGAAAAAGCCACGATTTTCGCTCTGACTACCTTTTCGTGAAACGCAGGACTTTCGACCTTTATGAACAGTTTAAAGTAATTCCAATGAGAGAGTCGCGAATTAAAGGAATTAAGCTACATTGTATTCTATCTAACCACATTTTTGTTTAAAGAGGTAAAATAGAAAATGAGACTTCAGGGCGAATGTATCAACGCTACGTTTATGTAATGTTTTGGTGCAGGAAGGGGCTGGTAAATAAAACCACTACACATTCTTACAATAATATGCGTGTAAGCCTTTCGCCCGTTTATTGCGGGTTCTTCAGTTCTAATAACTGTTTTATAACTGGTATGGTCAATGACTAGTATATGATGTCTGTATTAAAGTATCAGGGCGTTATTTTCGGTATGCAAAATATTATGCAAAACGTTTGGCTCGGAAGTAACGTGCAGAACTTATCTAACAGTTGACGTCACTCATATTACTAGTAACGGCTTTCAACACAGTGTCAGTGACCAGAAGTTGAGGCGAGTGTAAACCAATGAACTTAAGGAAATTTACTGATGTATTTGTTTGAGTCACGTTAGCCCACGCCAGCATATTGTATAAAGGTTTCCTTTCTGAAGGCAATTCTAATGCATAGACAAATGCCCCAAACTAGAGCACTCAATTTAATTAACGTCATTATCAAAATATTTCTGTACTTTGGCGAAGAAATTAACTGACGTTTCTCACTACCGGGTTTCTTATCAGCACGAACCTCTGATATTCTAGACACTGTTTAGCGGTAGCCATATGAAGACTATTAGTGAGATTGAATTACGATTGGAAAAATAACCGAAATACAGATAGCCTCACAGTCTTCATTACCTAGATTTATATTACTTTCATCTGAGCATCTGTGATTTCTTTGACTATAGAACATGTATTATTCAATTCGATATATTCAATAGTTTTATATCCAGATATTACAGCAATTTGAAACAAATACTACTACTTAAATTTAAAAGAATTTACTTGCACTTTTTCGAAATTTTGGAGTGTAAAGTTGAGCACCAAACAAGGAAGGTAGCATAACTGAGCATACGTTGGTGTGACAGGACTCAGGATCGAAACACCGATTTTCCGCACTCAGGACATACACGCTAACCACTATGCCACGCAGACGTTCCCTCAACATGGCTGAGAAATAAAAAGTACCATTTCAGAAAATACATAACATGTCTATAATTAATTATACAGAGTACCGGAACAACTCCATAAATACAACAAACCTGATCAAAATCATATAGTGCCACATGTACAAGACGGAAGCTGACACACATATGTGACCCGAGGTGGGTCCGCGGTCTGCCGAAGTCGCCTCCGTCGAAAGGCGACCGGAAAACACTTAACTCAACAACAACAATAATAATACAACTGTATCTAAATGTATGCATATTTATATTGTTTCGAATTGAGAATATATCAATATAAACGTGACTGAAAATCTAATTGGGCGTCTGTTAACTTAGTTCTGATTTGTGGCAGGGAAACTGTGTTCTGATTGGACATCTGGCAACATTATTCCAACCGAATGCCTGATAATCTACGGGGACAATACTGATGAGTAAATCCAGAACTTAATGCACTATGTGCGAACAACTTTACACTTCATTTAGTGCAGCTGGCCGATCACTATCTCGCGGGCTATTCTCCCCTTTTCAAACAATTTTACTAATTAGTTATACGGACTTCTTAACAAGAGGTCGAGAGGTCTGGCCTCCGTTACTGTGGGCAACGCGTTATATATGTACACACTGAGACTCATTAGTACTATGAAGTTAACAATACGGGGTTAGTCAGGCTCGCACTAAATAATAACCCTTTCCCCAACATCCGACATATTTTAACTGATACCTTGTAATTGTCATTCAGTATAATTTATTATACTATATACTAGTATCTGAATAATGGTACCACGTACATGTAAAGGTACTGTGGCGCGCAGAAGTACTACAATAGCAAAAGGGAATAGTCATAGCTGTCGCCTATCTAATAATATTAATACATGTACTAATACTGCGTATGTTGTTATACTGCTCTAGTTTCCATACACGATCTACATAAGTCTCTGACATAGTCTCATACGGCACATACGATAAACGAGGAACTGTAACACTGACAACGTAACATTATTAGGAACACAAATCATTCCACAGGTGGCACGCCGATCAGTTACCAAAACAAATAATTATGTAGTCCCAAGAAAAAATGGCGATGAAACCAAGAGCTGTCTAACCTACCGCGTATCTTTAACAAAGTTGTTCTTCTCAGTATTTCTGTCAAATACGGGGCGTATCCAGATGTATGATAAAGTGTTGGCTCAATCACAAAGTTATAATTAGAATGCAACGTATATCTTCACACCTAATTCTTCATTTAACATTGCAGGCAGTCTTGCTATAGTAAAATATATTTCAAGGTTTTTCAACGGATAGTCTCCCCAAATAGTATTCATAATACAATATTGATATGGGCCTGGGTTCGATCTACATGTATATGGAAGGCTACCTATAATTGTTGCAGACGTTGTGTTTGTAGCAAGCATTTCTGACCTGCGTCTTCTACAAATCGCACGGTGAGAGTTCACCTTTAAAGTCATCTTTCACTGTTACTAGTAAACGGAAAATATATCAACAAACGTATTTGAGATACTAGTAAGTGAGCATAAAGCCGACTGATTTAGGCTATATATAAACGTACAGGCTTATTGGAAATTGTGGCTGGGTTTCTATTTATTTGGGTTGCTCCCGATTGGAGACTTGATATTAACTATCGTACTTAGTGATGTGATGTTAGTGGCATTAGTGTTATGCCATTCAGTCGGACGTTGTGTGATATGCCATTAGTGTTGAACCATTCAAACAAACGCGATTAATTCCGAATGCATGGTAAACGAGTAGCAAACGGGGCGTGAATAACAAGCATGTTAGTACATTATGTTGTCAACTCGATTTGCATGTTATTCACAGTTGATATACTGTAGTATGACTGGCTAATACTAGTATCTGGAAAATGGAAGTCAAGCTCTTTAATAATAACATTGGTAACATACGTTATGCGGATCATGTTCAGTCCTAAGTACTATATTTATAGTATATGGTTATATTTCCACATACTAGTAATATAGTATTATCAATGCGTATACGAACTATAGAACACACAATATAATAAAATGTTCTAAGTATGAATGTACTTACATTTATAGGTTTAAAATATACCGAAAGAAACATTTACAGAAACGCTAATCCGTATAATTGTAACAGTTGACTTTAAAAGTGAACTCTAACGGTGCAATTTGTAGAAGTATTTTGAAAGGCTGCTGTCACGTGGCAATTCCAGAATGAACAACACAAATAATCTGCGGCATTCAAAGAAAGAAGCCATTTCTGCTAATAATCGTTATCTGACAAGGTAACAAGATACGTCGAAACAGTTAAATACGCATTTGAATGGATCAGAGAAAAAATAAATTGAGATAAGTGAGTTTAAAGCCGACTGATTTAGATCATTGGGCAGTGTAGTCTAGATTGGCAGAAACTTATTTGAACATCATTTCTGTTTCAAAGGCCTCAAACATTGCAATCAAAATACAAGACAGTACGATTAAACATCGAACTGCGGAATTATCTTTAAATCCACTTTCATATAGCGGCCTGTATGCTTGGGGCAGAAGCAATCATGCCACTTCTCTTTACCGCGGAGTGTTGCAGTAAACACGCGAGCACAGGCTGATGCTGAGGAACCAATGAACTGCCCTGCAAATAGTACAGAGACCGCATCCTATCATACTCGCGTTGGCAAGGTAACATGGTTACATGCGTCCGCGAACGTTGATGCCGGGTCGTGATGTGAACCCGGTTCCTTTGGCTCGGGAATCAAACTATCAACCAATGCGCTGCTACCCCGCACTGCTACCCCGCACTGCTACCCCGCTCTGCTACCCCGCTTTGCTACCCCACTATGTACACATACTTTTTTTTGTATTCAGTAAACTTTCCTAGATAGTTGCTAGGTACATGAATATTATGTCGAGAAAACTTGATGCCATGTTTAACAGACAGTTATTGCACCAACCGGCGATTACTGCTGTTGTTGTTAATTGGGGTTTAAGCCACTTTCAACAACGTGCTCATAATTATCACGGCCTAGTGTATGCATGTGAGTATGTGCATATGACTGGGTATTTCACCAGTCTGTATAGTGCTAGTTCACTGGAATATCGTTCCGCAGTTAGAACATGGATAGTCCACCCAGACACATTATACTGCCTCCGAGCCGACCAATCCTTCCTTTACCCCTTTAATGCTGAGCGCCAAGCAGGGGAACAGCCACTAACGCTCTAACCACTACGCCACGGAGGCGGTCTCGATTACTGCAATTGTACATATTAACAGTATTAACTTTGGTCAAGAACTTCCGAAATACATAGTAGACTATACCTCTGCAAATAGTTTGTGTAACGTGCATCCTGGCGAATGATTACATTGTTTGTTTCTAGCACGTTGTTGGACTTCATAAAATGTCCGCCAGTATGAATACTAAATCAAGTAATGTGTAAATACGAGCTCAGCGAAGCAAAATCTAAACTGTGTTCAGTTAGATGTACAATGAATTCGCATGTGACTTTAGAACAGTTGAGTATAGTTATAGGGGCAATGGGCAACCGGAGGCCATCACCTTGCTCATCGATTCAAGGCACACAGTCACATATAACAGCTCCGTCAATCAACCGCCGTTATCATCCATCCTTAGCTTAATGTTGGTTGCATGCCAGGTTGCCGATGTCAGGCCATCCCACATCCCTCAGGGGAAATAATGGAACATTTACATACTCGCTAGTTGTTATTAAGAAGATATCGCACGCACAAATCAACGGCCGTCGCGCTAAAGCTGTCTGGACGTCCAGATTGAATCCGCGTCGACGTCAGAGAGGCGCTGCGAGCAGACATCTTTGCATGTCACGCTTCCGTATATATGCATAACGTCCCCCGGCATACTCCTCAGGAGGTACAGAAGGTCTGGTAGACTACTACCAAGTTTTGATGTGTTATTACAAGGGGTTGCTCATCGGGTTGAATAGTACTGTATTGTGCTCTGTCAAGAATGACAGAGTGATTGGTGTATCTGCAATGGTGTATGGCGTTGGGAACGGTATGTATAATCAAGATACGTATACAATATGGCATACTGTCTAGTAAAATGTCGAGTTGTGTCAAGAGGAGTAGAGTGTGTGGAATACTCCCAAGTGATGTTAGGGTTAGAACATGTATTGCACGCAGTCAATACGGGTAGGAGTATTATATATCATCGAGGAGTCGAACGTCTGGAACGGTTAATAATGCCATGGTAAGCGCATAACTTTCGTTCGGTATGCTGTCAAGATGCGTAGCACGTATACATGTATTCTATACTGTATTCAGTCAGAGGCGTTGAACATACGGTATGGTATACATGTACTCCCTTATGCTCTACCTACAGCGCTAGACATTTCAGTCTCATACTTCCAGTCAAGTACATGTATGAGACTGAAATGTCTGGCGCTGTACATGTAGGTAGAGCTTGTACTCCCTAGGCTGTCAAAATATTTAGAACATAAAATATAGTAAATTATTACGGGTTGTGTGGAACACATGCTATTCAACTAAGAGACTAGTGGCATTACACACAGTACTCAATTATTATAGGAGTGTAAAGTCAGGCATACATACCATCACGGGGTTAGAGTACTTAATATGTAAATCAATAGACTGACCACCCCGGGCACTGATTGTTCAGATTTGTGAAAACAGTGTATCAAATATGATTCATATACATATACGAAACGTGCACACATGTACATGTAGTTATCAACAAAACACTGCAAAGAGTCCAAACCCCACATATAAAACAAGTTAATGACGTACAGAACTTATAAAGACACCTATGAAACACAACGATACCTAGAAATATATATGAGCAAAGGTCACCGTTCTAAATTTAGATGTGGTGTTGCACCTTTAAAGATTGAAACTGGTAGATATGAAAATATATTCTGTTTTAATTGTAAAACTGCTGTTGAAAATGAAAAACATGTCCTGTTGGAATGCCCATTGTATAGCGATTTTA